>LDDX01000018.1:0-24240 GCA_012184315.1 Arthrobotrys entomopaga
ATATATAACGAGTACTCACAATTGTGAAGAATTTGTATTTTTGCCCTTATTAGCCATCGACAGCACCCCTCTCGAGTCATGCGTGTAGGACCCTGCAACTCATCGTCGAAATTCTTCCCCCAATAACTCGATCCCCCTCTTCCCGTCCCTGTCGGATCACCGCCTTGAATCTGCCACAAACATGATTACCAAATGTTAGCCACCAAAAAAGAAAACCAGTAGTATATATATATATATATATCGAGAAAAAAAAAACATTTTCTTACCATAAAACTCTTGATATTCCGATGAAACACCGTCCCATCATAATACCCCTTCTCCGCCAATTTGATAAAATTATAAACGGCCTTGGGAGCCCAATCCGTGTGCAATTCAACGTTCAAATTCCCCAAATTGGTCGAAATCCTAGCGTAACCCTTAATCTTCACCACCTTTGGTTTGAGCATGTATTCCTCCTCCGTCAACAAGGCTCTATCCGCGGCCGTATGCACGCTCATACCCGTAGATGTGAACGAAGCCGCCGCCTTACCCGTCGTATGTTTCGCAGCATTGTACGGTACCGCCGCCTTTGCAACCAGAGTCGATTTCGCCACTGATGATGATGATGTACTACTTTTACCCCCCTTTGCTGTCTTTTGTTGTGTAGCAGCAGCGGAGGCTCTAGCTTCTCTATCCTTCGCAACCGCAGCTTTAGCAGCAAGAATCTTAGCGTTAGACCCCATATTCTCCAAACTGATGCCACCCAACGGATCCTTCCTCTCCTCCACCTGCTCGTCCGTCAACGTTGACGTCCCATCCTTGAGATACTTGAACCCACTCATATCCCTCCCTGATAAACTCTGCGGATCCTGTATAGTTATCACATCCCGTCTCGTAAACTCCTCATCCGTGGTCAGATCCCGCCAGAATTTAGCCTTGATGTTGAATTTCTCAACGGTATCGTACGCGTATACGTTCCCGCTCGTCTTTATCACTACTATGTGTGTGTTGTTTGTGAATATTTTGGAGGACACCGGGTCGTGGTATTCGTTGTCGGCGTTTTTGGAGATGTTCATCTTGATCAGGTCGGAGGGGGTGAGGGGGGATCCGTCGAGTGGGTTCGTGCCGTGTTTTTTGAGCCATGGGAGGATGGCGGTGATGTCGAATACGGCGCCGGTCGGGGTGCATACCGGGTGGGTGTAGGGTTGTAGGGAGAGGGAGCAGTAGTTGTACGGTAGACGGCGGAAGGACGCGTCCGGGTTTGCAGAGGTTGAGGATTGTTGGGCGCCGCGGGAGGCACCGTGGGAGGTGGAGGAGGACCATTCGGATTGGGTTATCTGTTTGTGTGAGGTTCCTATTAGTTGATTTACCGGCGGATTTAGTCAAGTTCGTGCTTTGTTTTTCTATCTATCTATATACGTGCTTGCGCTTGCTTGCTGGTATAGTTAAGTAGCTTTGGCGATGATGAGGGCGACTTACGTAGAGTTTATCGGTGCCTGGAGAATGAGAGTTAGCGTATATATTAAGTAATAGATAGATAGAGTCTTGGGGATGTTCAAGTTACCTTTCCCCATGATTTGCGACTTGAAATTGTTATCTTCTTGTCGAGTGTTTTTGTGTTTGTGGATTGAGGTTGGATGGATTGGTGATGGGTTTATTACTTAAATTTAGGTCGCAGCGGGTTTTTTTTACGGTCTTGAAATGTTTTGGCGCGAAAAAGAGCTCAAGCGACAAGCCTTAGCTTTCACATGGGGACATGCATGTATCGCACTCAGCACAGTACCTAACAAAATTATTCGATATCCTTACGCTATAAAAACTTAAAACACTGTCGATATATCAAAAAAGACTCTACGAGGAACTACGGTTACACTTTTCGTCCGTCAACGAAATTGAATTCGCATTATAATGAGCTAATCCATTAAAAAAGGAGAGAAAAAAAAAAGGCGACATGAATCCGCATAAACACCGAACGATTCGAATCTCTCGAGAAATATGACACATGATGAAAAAAAGAAAATGAAAAAAAGAGATGTCTAGTCGAGTGATAAGGTTTTTCCAATTGCAAGATAGCCCCTCCCAACATCGTATCGTATCGTTGAATTCTGGTCGGGGAAAAGTGTATTCGAGATGATAATTGCTGAGAATGTATAGCGTATAACGGTCTTTGTCACGTCATTCTAGCAAGTAGGAGAGGGAGCAAGAAAAGAGAGGTGGTAGTAAAAAAATATTGAGTATTGCGTCGGGGGGTCGTATCGTATATATGAAAATGGAAATATCGCCCATCATGAATAATAAAAACAAAGCAAGGCTCCTCCGCTCATCCCCAACATCTTGAAAACTTGAGCAATTTATCGGTTCTGTATAAATATCGTCAGCGATTTTATTCGTTCCTCAAATCTTCATAAAATCGTTTCGCGTAAAGTAACCAAGACGATCCGTTGAATTGGAGGTGTGTGATTCTGACCTTGGTGAAACCGATATCCTTGGATCGTTCTCTGAAGCACTGACGGCAAATGTTGAGACCGTACTTGCGGATGAGACCAGCTTGATGAGCGCAGACGCGGCTATTATCCATCATAAAATCAATTAGCATTCGGTCTTCAAATATTGTATCCCAACATCGATTATATAATCCCTATATAATCCCAAGCCTTCCGTCTCATTTCTTATGATGTTATTGTCTCCTAACAGCCATCTATCCATTTCGGCCAACAATCTATTCAAAGGAGGTAAATAGGAACCTACCAAGATCTGCTGCCCTTGCCGTAGGTCCTTGGGCGGGAATACCAAACTTGATCGTGAGCCATCTTTGCGGTTGGAGGTTATAGAGATTTTTGTTTGAAAAGTCGAGGGATTCTATTATCGCGAGGTATCAATCAGTGATGCGGATTCGAAAAGATGAAAGTTTTTTTTTTCCGGATATGTTATTGATTTATAGGCAGGCTGGGTGTATCGGAGAGCAACGTACAGGTTGACTTGCGATCGTTGAAGGTCGGAGATGGGGAGGTGCGGTGAGGCTGTCGATGCTTGCTTGCTTGCTGAGGAACAATCTGAATTTGGGAGGACCACACCAAATTTTTAATTTTCTGGTTTTTGTGGGTGCCAAGAAATCGTCGGAGCCCTAACAGCATCTCATCTAATCTGATTGGATCTTATCTAATCTTATCTCTTTTCACATGACAACGCTTTGTTGTTTCGCGACAATAGCTTGACGGTATAAGCAAAGCGAAGCTCAAAATCACATCCTCATCTTCGATCTCCAGCTCCAAGAACACCAGAGCCAAACGAGAAAGATGGTAAGTCTCTCCTCATTCTCTTATTGCATGATGGTCACAAGCTAACAGTTCTTCTCCTTGTAGTCTCGCGATTCAAACCGCACGTATGTTCTCTATCATCACAAACAATCCAAAATACAACAGCTCCTAACACTCTTTCGCGTTGTCGCAGATACGTCCACTTCCGTCTGCCCCGTATCGTCGAGCAGTACGAGGTATAATAACTCGATCGATCCTACCTTTAGTATATTGTACTAACTCCATATTACAGGACTATTGTCGTGACAAACTTCCCAATGATGGTAACTCTTATACCCCCCTTATCTTGTTTTAACTATGCATTTCGCCGCTAACGTCAATATACAATACAGAGGTCTACATCCCACCTGAACATCAACCGATCAATCCAGAAGATGAAGACGATGGTTAGTATATTCCTTCCTTATCGTTCTTTAACACGATTACAATAGCTAATCTTTAAGTTATATAGTAATTCCCGATCAACACGGTACTACACATTTTAACCCGCTCGTTGATCGAGATAGATATATCTATTGACTTATCGAATTGAACAGCCGCATTTGGTATCACTCGAGCTCAACAGAAGGATAGAGAACCGGTGTGGAGAGATCTTGGTTTATCGGATCTTTTGAATCGTGCTCCTAAAGAAGGGGATGTGCCCAGTATTCGCTCTCGCTTGCCGAGGTGAAGTTACATGGGAATGTTTTTTATTGCATATTGATCTTTTGGGTAGGCTTATTTATGCTCTCTTTTTCTCTACTTTGATCTGTGATGGCTCGAGCTGATATAGTATTATAAAGTTTAGAGACAGGCGTTCAAGTGGTATCCCAGCGACTTCTGTTACATTACTTTCTTTAAAGACAAATAGACCGAAAATTAAGCACTCAAGCTCCAATAAACCAATAATATAAACCCTCGACACCCCGAGTTTCTCCATGAATAAACTCCAAGTACAAAAAACAACAAAAAAGGTTCCCAAATATTACTACCTAAATCTCAAGCACTGGTAAAATTTCCTTTCTCGACAAATCCACCGTCGATCTCCTCCCCTTCGGCGACCGTCTCTTTCCCCTAATCATATCCAACGCCTGCGTCAACGCCGCAGTATCATAAATCATGCCCTTCCCCTTCTCATTCTTCCTCCCCAATACCTTCCAACACTGGATCCCCAACTCCCTCATCTTGCCCGTATCCACCTTTGGCACCCCTTCCCCTTCCAAATACAGCACATGCGTCACATACTTCTTATACTCCCCTTCCCTTGTCAACTCCGCATACCCTTTTTCACCGGCGACAATGCCCCTAGACTCCACACACGCATTCGTGATGGCTTTGATAAAATCCAGTGCGGAAAAGGTATTCCCGGGTCCTATTTCTCTATCGAACGAGCCGTTTAGTATCAACACCTTGTGCTTACAAGATGTCGCAATGGCGTCGCCCATACCCCGGAGGACAAGGCAAGGTATGATACTAGTGTATAAACTCCCGATACTGTAAACCAACGTCTCCGCCCCTCTTACCGCCGCCAAACTCTTCGGGTTGGCTTGCGGTCTGATCTCCTGTCCGTAGGGGTTTATATACCATATCCGCTGAATCCTAGTGGGTAACTCTGCTTCATCCTCTTTTGTGAAGATGATGTTGCCCCGTCGTAGAGCGGGGAGGGAGCAGGGTAGATTTGCGTCTTCGACTTCATCTTGATCGTGGTAGATTATCGGGGTGGAGAACCCCGGGTTTAAAGGGGTGGTTGACCCGCCTAGTGCTTCCTGCTGCGGGGCGGCGGTTAGAGTGGTAGATTTTAAGTGATTTGTTAGCTCTTGAAGTGTAGTGGTGGCAGTGGTGTTTGGTAGGGGTTCCTCCGACGGATGGGAGATTTGGTTCTGTCCTGCGATTACCGTGCCGTTCGTGAGGCCTGCTGCGATATGATGGCTAAAGTTGCTGTTGAGGGCGGGGATGACGTGGGTGTGTTCTGGGATGGAGCAGATGGAGCGGAAGAGAAAGATGGCGGATTCCAGGGAACCGAAGAAGAGACGACAGCCGGTGATGAAGAGGTTACCGAGGGAGGCGAGCTGGAAGTTGAAGGTACTGGTCGGGCGGGTACGTTTGGTGATTTCGGAACCGACGAGGATGAAGAAACTTCGGAGGAGTTCTTTCCTCTCGGAGGGTATTCCGTTCCACTTTTCGTGGGTTCCTTCGATTATCAGATTCCATTCCTGTCTGGCGGTTTCCGCGGACGGTGGCAGTCTGTAGTTCAATAGCTGCGTTATACACATCCGTTCTGAATCTTCCGTGCCATCTTCGGGTACCAGTCGGACCAGTCGGCTTCTTATATCACCAATGCCCGGACCGCCAAAGACTCCTAAATAATAGTAAAACAAAGTTAGTTGTATGAGCGAAACCGCTTATATAATCTCCTTAAACTATCCATCTGGTAATTCTGTCATTTTTCTCTCTTGAGATCTTTCAAGAGAAAGCTGTGTATATTTCAAATGAAAGCATATTACTTGCACAGGCGAATGGGGAAAACATACGAATCAACTCCGAAGTCGAACCTACAAGCTCATCTCGTAAAAAATTAGTCTCATTTATATTACAATTGCTTGTTAGTAGTTTGCGAGTAAGATAGAGAAAACCTACCGCCGTTATCAGATATTCCGATAATGTAAGAAATCGGACTCCCTGCGCTAACGCTCTTGAATACGTCCACCTAAATTTGAACATGTAAAAAGTCAGTCGTACGTTGTACAAGTTATGCCGAGAAAGGGATGTAGCTATGCTAGCTAGCTAGATAGCTAAGATAGAGCTTGAGAAAGCTTGGAAGAGAGGGTACTACGCACAAGACTATTCGCTGCGCTTCCGCCGGATACTACGACGATACTACCAGTATTTGATGGCGGCATTGTGAATGATTAATTCACTTATAATAACGCTGAATTCTCTATTAGAATAGAAAAGAAAAGAAAAAGAAGGCTTAAAGGTCGAATATAAAGAGAGACTTGAAAGTTGTAAAATGATCAAGCAGAATGTGGTAAAATGTGTGTTGCACAATAAATATATGCGGGTGGCGGAAATTTAAACAAAATTTAAACCAGGTCGAAATTGTGATATATAAGACTGGTGGTGGACTGAAAAAGTCGGGCGAATATATTCGAATAATAGTCTTGTGGGATATATCGGCCTGGAGAATGGGGGCTTTTATACGCCGTATAAACTGACCAAGATGGCCGGTGGAAATTCGGGCGGGATAGCCAGTCTATCGTGCGATCGTGCGTATATCAAAGTGTATTATATTCAAGTTGCATCCACGCGGATCGATTGAGTGTGGCGGCGATGTGAGAGCGAGCGCTGCAGCACATCAGCGTTGTTCAGTCCGTTCGAACAAACACGTTGTTCAGTTCCCATCACAGCCTCCTCCTCCTGAATAATAATAATAATACTAATCTAATGAAAAAAACAAAAACAAAACTTAAATTTACAAGATCAAGTTTCAATTCACGAAGGGTTGCAAAGGATCGAAAGAAAATCGACATGGTGATATACAGTTATGAGTCAACCAATAAAATTAAAAAAAAAAAAGATTAGTCAGAGCTAGCTACCGTTACTGGACAGGTGCAACGTCCCGTACCGAATTTGCGGGAAAAGTATGGTAACGGTGTCCCATTCGGTGCCCTGGATTCGGGTCGATGCGCAGGGCTGATGCGCATGCCAGTTCCGAAATTGCAGGCTTCTTGGCCGGCAATAATTATAAAATATTCTAAAATTATTAAGCACTCACGAACATCGAATAATTTTTGTCATACTAAACGGCCATTGAAAAGAATATGCCTCTTTCTTCGCCTCACAAGTTAAATGCCGTCCTGGTCCTGCAAAAAATCTTTCTAATAATATATTCATATATCACTCCCATCAATGTAATCTTGAAAATATTCGTGTAAAGCCGGTGACGCTGTCTTTTGACTATCCGCAGCCGATATCACTTCAAAGCCAGTCTCTGTTCCAATGCAATCATACAAAGTACCCCTTCAGGATTTAATTTGTGTTAAAAAAGGCTGAATTGAAAGGATCTGTAAGTATGGATAAACTCGATATTCGCGTTCAGAGAAAAGAGGCATCCGTATTATTTAGGTATGTCTGCGCCTGAGTACCGATTTTTCTCAACGGGTATCTTTAGGATCCTAGGGGTCTCTACCGTCTTGTAACTCATGACGGCTTCCCTCAGCGTCCCTTACGTTTCCATTCCACGGATTCAAAGATGCCTCGCCCGACTCGTCCAAATCTGCGGGTGAAGTCGGCATTGATCTGTATTCCGAGAACATTTTATCTCTCCATTCTAATTCAAGTGGTAAAGCATATTAGTGTTAACGCCTATGGGAGTAGTTTTTTTTTGGAAAAGTGAGAATAATATACCTGAAATCAGTAAAGTCTCCAAATGTTCTTCTTTAAGACGTCGAGGGAAGCCACTGATAGGAGAAATGAGATTTTGAGTTTTCAAGTTGATTGTAACTGTTGTTTCCGGGTCTAAAAATTCGAACCCGATCGGCTTGCGAAATCCCTCTGCCGCGTATTTGATCTCATCTTGTTCGTCAATGGTGAAACAAGCTTCTTCTATCGGTGTATTTTGATAAACGACAAACTGGGATTTGTTCTGGCGGAGAAATCTTAGAACCTCAGCCAACCAGGGAGTTTTTGGCGAGAGTCGGCAAATGAGATAGCCAGAGGAATCAGAGCTCTCAGTGCCCTCATTGAACTTTTCATTGTCGTAATAGAATAAATTAGCGATCAAGTGATGTTTCAGGGTATTGGCTTTCCTTCTGTAGTCCGGATTATTTGTGATGTATTCTCGTGCATCGTCTTCCAGTTGCCTCATCATAGTGCGATCGTATTCAAAATAACGAAACTTCTGGTTCCTCGAAGGGACATGCCAGTTGAGACGGCAGTATTTCTCGAGGCCGGTTCCAAGGGAGTTTTCTACTGATGTGACCAGATCGATCCATGCTTGTTCACAATCGTTGGATGCCAATGTTGGGTTTACGATACGAGCCTTACGATCACCTATCTCCTTGTATAGTCCAACCTTCGCTAGAACCGAGTTCATGAATGTTGGACTCTTTTTGTCGGGAATATCTATAAGGCCTGTGCCAACGGACACCAGGGTATCTAAAGAGATTGTTTTGCTGAATTGGGCTATACTTTGAACTTCTCCAAGGCTGATCGCAGCGGGATTATACAGCCCACCGATACCACTGTCTGTAAAGCGGTGACAAGCGGCGTAATCCCAAAAGTAGAGCTTACTAAAGAGCTTTGGTATGGCGTAGGCAGCACGTGCTCTATATATCTCTCAAAGTTTCAGTTTCACCATTTTGAGCTTCGGATTTTGATCGGAGTTCACTTACGCCTGCCATATTGAAACTTCCCTTGCCAGGTCCTTCGTGCGGAAACACTCTACTTGAACTGAGAGTCGATCGATCAGCTATATGAAGAAAAAGTCGATATATTTAGTATCGATCACATACCTGTCGTATCCTCGTTGTTCTTGTCAACTTCCAACATTTGATTCCTCTGATAAGTTGAGAATACACCGAGCCGCTTTGAGGAATTTGATTTTCGTAAATAAGTGACAGCAACTTTGGGTTGATTCCTGGGGTATCGCCTTCCTTCGCCGTCCTCGTCAAACATCCTATTCAGTAACTTGGCCTCATTATATATAGATTTTAGTGTCCTCTCCAATTTTATTTCGGCCACTTTATTCCGAGTGATGCTTGATTCTGAGATCAAGTTGATCTCAGGGAGCGGTTGAAAAAGCATTCCACTGTTCTGCTTTATCGTATTAATGGCATCATCTATTGTCCATCCCTTGGCCCCAAGACCTAGAGCGAGAAGTCCACCTTTGCACAATTAATCCATGAACGGTTTCACTTTAAGCACTCGAAGATAACTTACCCGTTGATGCTCCAATTATTAGGTCAAATAGTTCGCAGATAGGGATTTGAACTCCAAGCCGCTTTTCAAGATCTTTCAAGATGTAAGCTTGTGTTGAAATCCACATTCCACCACTAGGATACCATGCGTGTTAGAATCTATATGGTGACTTTGACAGGGCGTATATAGTGTAAGTTTTACGCAGGTTTGGGATTATACATACCCATCAAGAGATAGGACCCGATACCCAGCCATAGGTGGGTGTATTTGAAATCGCGTCTTTATTTCCTTGAAACATAGCGGACACTCCCGGACGATAAGTCGATCTTTTTTCTCTGCCTTCCAATAAGGATCTTCTTCACCGAATCTCATCACGCATGCTTCGCAAATAGTATGCTTGCACCATAAAAACTGCGAAGAAGGCGAGAGGAGACACGAATAGCAGACTTTTGAAGTCGATGCCGTTTTCTGATCCCCCCGATATTCGAAAAATGCGTTATACCTTTTTTGAATGACTGCCTTTCGTCTTTCCTGCGCCCGGCCTATTAATTTAGTGTGAGAAGGGCGAGTGGAAATCAACCTGGCCGCCTGTTCGTTGTAAAACTTAGTAATTCTATCGTAAAAAAGCTCAAAGGCCTGCTCGGAGGAATGTAATCCGTGACCTAAAGAAAATTTGCCCTCGATAGTTTTGTTGGCGAAGGATATAAAATCGTCTAGTACAGAAAATCCCTTTATTTCATGTCTCGATTTATGGGCTCTAGATACTCCGATAATTAGTACGTTCGCTGCTAGCGGTGTGTAATATTCCACAAGTCCTGGAGACATGATATTGTCGGGAAACGGGAAATGTTTAATATTGATTAACCTACTCTTGACCTTTGAGGCAGCATCTCTCGCCTGCACGACTAACGAATGTGCATCTCCATTCTCTCTTGAGATAGAAGTTGAAGCCTTGGAAACAATAGTCCCGATGCATATTCATTATTTCGGAGATTTGACCTAAATTATGAGGTTAGCCCTTAACCCTTTTGCGAGTGGATAAGAGAGATTTCCTCACCGTGATAACCAAAATGCACGCTGTTGAACAAAATGCATGTTGCAATCCAAGGGGCCACTGATCTTAGAACATGCACCTCGTTGACATCCTTTTTTTCTTCTTTCTCCGACCATGCCCTCCAATCCTTCATGAATCGATAAATATTCTCACCAAAGTCTTGCGAAACCGGTCGGGTTTCAAAGGCAGCATTAATCAGATCAAACGGCTCCGCTTTCTTCCCACAAAAGGTCTTTATTGCTTGTTGGATCATTCTATCAAAAGCTTGATAGTTGAGAGGACTCTTCGCTTCTTCTCTGGCTTTTATTGCCTTCTTTCTCATTTCCAAAATAACACTATATAAGTTCGCTGTGTCTTGAACCACCAAGGTTGGTTTATTCGGATTTTGACGGCGAACCGCTACAAATTCGATCCCCGAATAAAAAAAAGAAAGGAGGTCGTGCAATGTTCTGTATAAGTCCGGATTATCCTGGTTTAATGAATCGGCAATTTTCTTCAGACTGGGCGGTACTAGAACTGTGTACAGATCATGTTTCCACCGAACGAAATTTTGAGCGATAGCTATGGTTTTAGCGTCATTTATAATAACTAGAGCAGCGGGTTTCCAAGGCATTCTGGACTTATTAGCAGCTTTTGATGCCCAAGTGATCATATCTGCTACTATGTTGTCTCTATCTCTATTAATCGTGCATACCAAGGTTAGCAACTTTCACGCTATAACGTTATAACTCGGAAATGCAAAGTTACAAAACTTAGCCAAGGATGGCTCATGCTTAGAATGATTATTTCAAACTTACACTGTATCTTTTGTGACATAACAGACGACGTCAGAGAACGAATATATAAGTCGCGGATAGAGCTTTTCGACAAATGATTGTCGGTCATCCTCTGGGGTAGCCCATTTAATCTCATATTTGCCAGCCAAAGCCGAACTCTCGTCTTTGGTAAGACCAAACTGTGCTTCCGGACGAGGTTTCCGTAATCGATTCGAAAAATGCATGGCACTGGGTCGGGAGGCCGTGGATCCGGATGTGGCCATGAATTTATGTCCCTGTTGTCCCTCGCCAACAGCATGTTGCGGTGTGCTACCGGTGCCAAATCCCTCGCAATCCGCAAAGAGAATAGGATTTTCATCGGGCATTGATTGTGGATCTTGGAAAAGGTGTACCTTGAAATAGTAAAGATGTTAACATATTTGGCCTCAAGCTACTACTTATCTAGCAATAATCCGTTTGTTTGTTAAAATATAGGGCAATGAAGTTTGAGATATCGGCAAACCATTGCAATATTATACACCGTCTCTTATATTCCATATTCCAATAGAATATTTCTACTCCAAATTCCCCCCAAGGATTTTGGGTATAAAAAAGCGATTTTTGGTGTATGACTCACGTACTTCATCAGTTCCCGACGAGGCGAGTCCTTCGTCCCCGGGGAGTGGTAATATGCTATCACCCAAGGAGGTTTGCAGCATGAGGGCTCGTATCATGGTAGACTTTCCACTCTGCGACTTTCCCACAAATGAAACCAAACTTGGGTATTTATCGAGAGGTGATTTGACTTTCTTTGCCGCTTCGGTTAAGGCTCTGGTGTATATGAAGTTCCAGTGTTTCTTCGTAATATTGTGTCTTGCTCCAAACCAGTTGCTTTCATATACGTTCTTCAATTCATCTGGTGAAACTTGGAAGGTTTTTGCGAATCTTGCCAATCTCTCAATCTCTTCTCGGTCGGCCGGTTTATGTTCCTCTCGTCGGTGCTTGGGACTGGCTTCGTACCAACATATATCGCCGCAGTAATGGTCTTGACATTCTGCACAGTAATAAAACTGAGATTTGGCGCCATGCGCCTCACAGTTATCACAAGTCACAGGCTCCATTTCGTAAATCGCATGCGTAGTATATATATATATATATTCCTATGGCGTAAATGGGAAAAAAATGTTTCGGTTACCAAGGGAGTTAGGTGTAAATTAAGTAATAACGACAAAGTATAGAGTTGGAGACGAAGTCGAGGTGGGGTTGGCGCGAAACAGGAGATATAAAAATGATCAATGAGCTGAACTGCCAGTGGTACACCCTGGATTTTTATATTAAAAATCTAAATTTTGCAGCCTCGAAGACTAGTCTTGGCGCTAGACCGGCGATAACGAATTATTATATGGAGAAACGTTGTGCTTCTTCCTTTATGATTGGGATAAACCCGGATTGGATATATGCATATGCAACATGCCGTGTGCGGCTGGACTAAATATCGCTCGGAGGCTTAAAATCGCACACCAAACGCGCTTCGGGATCTCTTTCTCGTTCCAAAGTTAAATTTGATAGCAGACTATACCAAGAGCTTTACCCCGCACGCACATGCCGACAAATATGTTTTGGCGCGTAGATTAATTAAGATGCGCAATATTTGATGATTACTCTATGGAGGCGCAAATATTGGTCACGTTGCACCTCTGTCCTACTTAGAAACTAGCTAGAAAACTGACAGGCGCAATTTGCAAATATTTGGCTTCTGCTCCGGCTTTTATATTTAAATTTCATTGTAGAAGACCTGATTGTGGATTTAGCAAGATACAGGAGTGCATGGTTGCAGTGGGCATCAAATTTGATTTGAGGATGCCACCACGAGCGACTCGTTCAGTTGTCTCTTCAACCTTTGTTAACTTTCAGGCATTTGAGGATAAATGTGGAAGCGAGGACCCGCTACAAGGGTCAAGGGTTTGAAGACATACGTGATCTAGCAATTATAGGACAACTCTCTTCACTGTTGTATTATTAGTATAGGTCCCGGTATTTGAATCTAAAGATCTTGCTAATTTTCTGGAACTAATTCTGATATTTCTGTGCCAAAGCGGACCTGGATAGTTCAAAAGCAGTCTATTAAATTTAGTTAATGTCGGCCTTCAATGCAATATGTCTTTTTAGAAATATTATATTCAAATTTCTTCTCATTCACATGGCAGTCGTCGGAGTATAGATCTTTCTCTGGCTTAAACCAGAATGTTATTCACTCTGATGCGCGGAAATGCGCAATGACAAAACACTTAAACCATTTAAGGAGAATTAACTGTATTTTTTCCTGTTGTTTATGAATAAAGAGTAAAAAGTTCATTATCAGGAATTAGTAAAATTTAGGTCTGGTTTACGAGACCAGTAAAATTGTAGATACAGAATGCATACCGCCACTGCAATAAGAATATTTTGGAGGCAAGTGAACCACTAAAGACGGTTCTCGATAATGACTTTTCGGCTTCGAAAACATGTGGATTCAATTCGGAGCATTTGTGATCATTCGGGGCATAATCATTATTGAAAAAAAAAAAAGGTAATGACCAGTGTCAATCGTTTTGAATGTCGCCTAAAGCTAAATTCAGACGCTTTTCTATCCTGGTTAGGTCATTTTGCGTGCAGAGGAGCTGGTGCTTTGCATATTCTAATTCCCTTCCTGCTAATTCCATATGACCTTTCAAATCTGCCATTTCCGCTGCCGTTGCTTGCCTCTGAGTCTCTAGTTCACTACTTCTTTCCTTCTCGATACTTGCGTGTATATCCCACCAAATTCGAACATCGTCATCTCGATATTGACGCTCGGGAAGTTTCGCAACCTCTAAACTTGACTGAGGCGTCCCCTGATGCTGCTGTGATGAAGCAAGTGAGGTCTTATCCTTGTCATGCTTTGAGTGTATTTTCACCATTTTTAGAACAAATTCCTTCCAAGAAATGTTGATATTATCAACTATGAGGCTCTGGCGGAGACTCGTAGAAGTAATCACAGTACATTTGATCCCTAGACCCCCTTCTTCGAGGGTCCATCCGAACACAGTCTTCCACTCTTGTTTCATATCCATACCGAAAGTGGTGAGTTCGAGGAGATCTGTGGGACGGTCGGTAGGAATCTCGATACCCGTGATATCAAAATCCATGCACCATGTATGTTTGTCACCCACACGTCGAGACTGTCGGATATCGTGATATGCTTGTATTTCGCAACGCGTCTTTGGTCCGTAATCACGATTCGAAGGATGTACCGAATATTCTTCAAAATCGCAGATGTCCCAACCGCGCTTAGTGTATTTCTCCATTCCCGCGGAAAATTTATCTGTGACGCAAGGCTTGGTAAAGTAGGAGGTAGATTTTAAGAAGGTGTGATATGGAAAGATCGAATATGCCTTCTTCCAGGTGTAAAAGTTGAAAATATTCGTCATGTAGAAGTCGTTGAGAATGGCATATAGAGGAGGACCGCGGGTTGCAATAAGTTGAATTTGGCGGTAGGATTCCTCATGGACATTTTTCCGTCGAAAGGTAAACACCTAGTCAGCGAGAGATTAGTAAAAATTGATATATCACTAGAACCAAGCTCTTGTATCTTCAAGACTGACCCCATCAATCGCCTTCATTTCGTACAACGAGCTTGCTTCTATTCTCTCCTCATCATGCGGCAGTCTAGAGCGTCTGTCAGCTAAGAAGTCCCTCAAGTCTTCTATCCTGCTTCCTATCGCTTGCTCGCAGTCTGAAGGTTGCCAACGACAAGGGATGAACTTGTATTCTTCGCTGTTTAGGAGGTAGGAGGCAAACTCCACGACACCGGCTTCTTTCTCGATATACACATCAAGATCGCTGCCTTTAAACCTGCGACGGGAAAGGAATTGTAAGGCATCGCTACCGCTGATCAAAGCATCATGTTTAGCCATTATTGATCTGAATTGTCGTGGGTCTTTGAGGAAACGATGTAGATGAACGTTTATATTCCAGATTTGATGTCTCAGGTTTTTGAGTTGACGACAGGTATTGGTCAGATTTAAGCAGTCAAATATGCTTAACTCATTTGTGATCTCCTTTAGAATTTGTGGGCATTCCAGGATGTTTATCACTTTTGAAGGGAGGCTAGAGCCGTCGAAGTTGTGACCTTCCTGGAGCCCTCGCAATCTCGCATGTAGCGTAGCACGAGTCATAACGACCTTTCTTCTATAAGACATTCTGGTAATATAGACGGTTTCTCGGTGGGATATCCAGTTGAGAAGACTGTGGGTAGAGTGAAAGTTCGATATATATGATTATGGCCTAAAGAGAAGAAGAAGAGGCTGAGAGTCGATCTAAAGATAAAGGGGATAAGGAATGATAACGAACAACGCGACTGTTCTCCAAGTCACGTGACGTCACCAAATCCGTGCGTGCAGCTCTCACGATGAAGCCCAATGCGTCACAACAAAAACAACACATCTGTATAATATATAGAGCGCTCCGTCTGATCAAAAATCCCCATCGGTATAGATAAAGATAGATACACATATTCTAAGACCGAAGTTACCACATCTAAGGTACCGATGCCTAGGTTACTACTAGCAAGAATGCTAGAAAACAATAAATACAACATCAAAACCTTATAGCGAAGTGCTGCCAAGATGCGGTATTATCTATCTCGTTTAGGAAATCGTCTCATTCTCGGATTGAATGTTAAAATCTGCGTTGGTAATGATGACGTCGAGACGGAATGCAAATCCGGGGTAGAGGGTTTTCTAACAGATACGTGTTCCGCGACGATATAAAAACAAAACCACCGTTCCCTCAAAACCATAACTTCAATTCATCATTGATTCTACACCATCATCTCATTATCCCTTACCCGCTCTTCCTGTCGAAATCCCACCCTTCAATCTGATCGACACAATTAGCGCGATCAACGCACTCTAACTCATTCCCGCACCAGCATATCTTACCGGATATCGCGATCTCTTCCAGTCTCAACCACTCAATCTCTGCTAAAACAACAATGTCTTCCGCGTGGAGTAGAAGCAGCTCTTGCGTCCGAGTTCTCGCTCGAGCCAATTGTCGACAGATCCTCCTACGGAATTCACAACCGTTACGTCACGCATCAACCCAGTCGACAACGCAAGCTTCTGGGTCCTCCAATTCCGCTCTAGTCGGTGGTATCGCCGGCGGGTTGGTCACATTCGCCGCGGGTTACGGATGGTACCGTATCTCAGGAGCAAAGCAAGTCATCGATAGTGCACATACGACGAAGCAATATTTCGAATCCGCCAAGCAGAAAATCGCGGCAACGACACCTGATGTGAAGAATCCTAGCGAAGGACTCAAATGGCTTCGATCACAATCGATGGCATATGCTGCCTTTATCCCAGGAGGTAACGCGTTTGTAAAGTCAGCGTTCGATGATATCGATACCATCCGAGAGAAGCACGGTGATGAGGTTGACGAAATCGTCAGGGATACTTACAATGAGATAAAACAACTCACCGATAAGAAGGGCTTGTCCGTTGAAACAACATGGGAGGGTTGGAACGTCTTGCAACGCCAACTTGGAAAGATAGGCGACCTGGCTGGGGATTCCGCTTCAGAGATCTTGGACAATCATCCTGAGCTCAAGAAAAAGATTGGAGGAAATCTAAACCAGCTTAAACAGATGGGTGAGAAGTTCGGACCCGAAGCAAAAAAATTGGTCGATGACACTTGGAATCAGATCCGCGACATTGTCAAAAAGAGTGGAATGAACATTGAAGGGACCGCCAGCAAACTACAAAGCTTGTTGCAAGAAAAGACAGAGCAGTTAAAGAAGCTAGGAGATGAAGTTTGGAAGAAGAGTTTGAAGGAAGCAAAGCCACTGCTTGACAAAAACCCTGAAATTAAAAAATTGGTCGAAGAAAACGCGAACAGCCTCAAGCAAGGCGACGCTGCAGAGTTGATGGCAAAGGTCAAGGATGCAGTCAGTTCGGGAAATATTAACGATCTCAAAGATTATGTTAATGAAGCCGTTGACAAAGCAAACAAGAGCAATTTTGGCTCAGGTGTAGACCAGTATCTCAAGATGGTCCCTGGTGCCAGCCAAATCATTCCAAAGTTGAAGCAATTCAAAGAAGTAACCAAGGAACACGGTGAGGAGGCGGAAAAGCTTGTCGAGGATACTATCAAAGAAATCGGTGATGTCTTGGAAAAGAGAATGAAGCAAGCGCAGGAACTCTCAAACAAGGCCAAAAAGAACTCTGGGTAGTTAGCATGCTTTTGCAAGAGCTTTAATTTTAACTCGATTATTGGCATCGGATTCAAGGCCAATAACTAATGTACAATAATGCTTTTAATTTGCACGGTACCTGCGCTCTCTGCTACGTCTGGGTACAAGACGTTACGGTACATATATGATATTTTCTTTCTCTGGACCGATTTGGACAGACTCAAATCAGCGAACAGCGTCTGGGAACGAGACTAGACTCAAATTAAAACGCAAAATAATACGTAATCGATATAATCTTGAATTACATTATTGACTACTGTGACAGAAGCTAGGGTGAACTGCAGTCTCGCAACCAAACAACTGCACATTTTAACACGCAACGCTGTGTGGAATATAATAAAACGCGGTGTGGAATTCGAAAGCGCGAGATCTCGAGGTAACAGTTTCCATTTAAATCTTTTTTTTTTTTTTTTTTGCTTTACCACTTATACTCCGCACCATGTGGACATCGCTATTGTGTTCAATTTCTACACTATCCTAATATATCTTCACTGTTGTCTACATAAGTACTTAAGTATTCAAACCGCCACTTTCCTCCTCCTTCAATCGAACCTAGGTACATCGTAGCACCCTTCGGGATCTGTATCCAAACATATAAGAATCAGCATCAATTGAGTTTTTTTTTTCATGTCTCTTATTTTTTTACATATGGCTATTAAAATTTGAAGACAAAATTGGAAACTTACCTTCACCATGCTCGTATATGTACTTTTTCGCCTTGTGCGCTTCATCCATAAATTGGCTGATAAGTTCTTGAAGGCGAACATTCACTTTGGGATTATTCAATGCCCCACCGCGTACGGCATGAGCAGCAACGTGATACCGAGAAACATTATTCCGAAGCATCATCTAGAGACAAAAAAAAGTTAGCTTGAGCGAACAAGATATATTTTCTGCCGGAAGTTATATCAAAAGTATCCATCTTACATCAAATGGAGAGGTTGTAGTTCCTATATTTAGAAGGTTAGCCATAATCAATTTTCTTACCACTTATAACTTAGGGGGATATAATTATAACTTGCCTTCTTCAGAGAAGCCTTCTACTATCGCTCTATCGAAAACTTTCCGTCCATACAAGAGCGCTGTAACATCACTCGCATACCCATGATAATTCACAATCACCTTCCTATCCTTACTAAACAAACTCTCAAACGCTTCATCATCCAATGAGTGCGAGTGATCTCGACTCAATACCATCAAGTCTGTAATATTCACAACCCTAACTCGTAATTCCGGGATCGTCTTTTTCAAAATGGAAGCAGCAGATATCACTTCAAACGTGGTCTCTGTTCCAATCGCACAAAGTACCACGTCGGGGTTTATCCCTTCGTCCGTGGAAGCGAATTTCCAAATCGTGGCACCGGCTTGGCAATGAGTTTTAGCTTCCTCGGGGGAGAGGAATATTGGAGTCGGGTGCTTGGAAGCTACCACCAAGTTCACGTAGTTTTTCGAACCTAGACAATGGTGTACGGTCGAGAGCATACAATTTGCGTCCGGTGGGAAATAGACGCGGCTATACGCTGGCTTGAGGTGTAAGAATGCCGTGATGAAAGAAGGGTTTCTGTGTAATAAAACTGTCAATTTCGGGTCCAGCTCTGGTATTTTCTATAAGAAGTGTGAGTATTGACTTACTGATGACTAAAGCCGTTGTGTTCCTGTCTCGTCCAGGTGGAAGTTTCGATATAGTTGATACTAGCCAGAGGACCTCGCCAATTTGTTTCCTGTCCCATCTTGTTAAACTTTGAATACTGCACCATCATGGTGTGGATTATTCCCAGAAAACTCTCATAAGATGGGAATACCGCCGTTCGACCAGTGAGAGTGTATCCTTGCATGAAACCCTGGCAGGTGTGTTCGCTCAGAATCTCAATTACTCTACCGCCCTTTGAGCGAGAGAACTGATCCCATTGGAAGTTGCGGCCGGTTGCAGTGAAAGTGGCGTTAAGTTTATTGGATTCGAGCTCATCTGGGGAGAAGATTCGGAAGCCATGTTTGTTCCTAAAAGCAGATGGGATATGAGCCCAAACTCGCGATTGGAGAGGTAGTAAATGATACTCACTTATCGATGACTTGAGTGAAGAGCTCTCCGCAGCTCTGCATAGAACTGGCTTCCTTCTCATCTTTCGCCTTTGCAAATTCGAGCCAGTTTGGTAAGTCCAATGGAGAATAGCATTTGTATACTTCAGGAATTTGGCCGAGTCTTCGCTCAGGTTCTTTAGGAATGATCGAGGTAACTTCCCCTTGAGGCTTTCCACTCTCTTTGTCAATGAGCTCACTGACACGGTATGATTTCAACCACTTTTCCAATAGCTTGAGTTGCTTGTCGTCCTTCTTGGCCGCAGGCAAGGGTACCTGGTGAGAATGATAGCTACCCTCGATAAACTCATCCCCCAATCGTGCGGTACAACCCCATCCCTTAGGTGTTCTCATAATTATAACCGGCCACCTCGGTTTCACCATCGGGTTACCCTCCCTCGCGGCCTTTTGTATCTTCCTAATCTCGCCCAAAGCCCATTCCATCGCCGCCGCCATATCATCGTCTATATTATCCAAATCCTCCACAAACCTGGTTTGGTACCCATACCCGCTGAACAGACACACAATCTCCTTATCGTCCATACACCCGAATATTGTCCTCTCGCTAATTTTGAACCCATTGACGTGGAGTATTGGAATCACCGCGCCGGATTCAGCGGGATCAATATATTTATACCCATGCCACGCAGTCGCGGTCGGACCCGTCTCCGCTTCTCCATCGCCAACGACACATACGACTACCAGATCCGGTTTATCGAGGACTGCACCGAACGCTACGGATAAAGCATATCCTAGTTCGCCGCCCTCGTGGATGGAACCGGGTACTTCGGCACTGATATGACTAGGGAAGCCGCCTGGACTACTGAATCCAGTGATCAGGCGGTGAAGTCCGGAGGGAGATTGGACGTAGGAAGGGTAGAAATGCCCTAGGCTTTCTTCTAGCCAGAGACAAGCTAGGATTGCTGGAGCGCCGTGACCGGGGCCGACGACGAAGAGGCTGCGTAGGTCAGGGTGAGTTGTTAGAAGGTGGTTGATGTGTGCGTAAACTAGGACGAGACCGGGACATGTTCCCCAGTGACCGAGGAGACGAGGCCTAATGTGATCCGATTTTAGAGGCTCTTGCAGTAATACGTTATCCTTAAGGAATATCATGGCTATTTTGAAAATCGGACAGTAAATATTAGAATTTATCCCGAGAAGGTAGTATGTTAATTCTAAAGAACGGACTCACCGGCAGCCAAGTAATCCGCGGTTCGTCTGAACTTCTGGATAGCATTGCGGTCTTGTTCGGATAGAAAGCTTTTGTGCTCAGAGGTAACAGCCAGCTCGAGGACGTTGTCCGGTAGCTGGCTTGCCTCTGGGGGAGGATTGGGTCGGTCTATGTATTGCGCGCTCATAATATATCTGTATGAATCAATTGATTGATTTTCCTCAGTTTACATAGATTTGGGATATCTTGATTGATTATTTCGAGGTTTAATGGTGTTTTTGGTATTTACAGTTCAATTATGAGAAAGTGAGTTGAAAACGGACCCATGCACGTCTATGATATCATGATATCATATCGCGCGTGCATTCGGATGCCGGCGACGTCAACAACCGCGGACTTTAAAATGTGTTGGTTGACGTCAAAACATAACAAACCTCCTTCGACGAATATCGAGATATCTTAAGCTTCGCACTCAAAAATTAAGTATCAATACATAAATAAACTAGCTGGATAGTATCTAAGTTTGATTAAATATCCGATATCTCAAGTGACACCCGAGTTCATCAAAAATCAATAATTCTTATTCAAAAATGTCTAACAAAACATCACCAACTTTAATCCTCTCCGTCAACGCCGGCTCGTCCTCCCTCAAACTCCAGCTTTTCAAAATACCCAAGGCCAACTCAACCAATAATACCCCAAAACCAAAGCTACTCCTCAAATCATCAATATCAAGTCTCACATCTCCTCCTGCAGAATTCACATTCAAAAATATCGAATCCGAAAAATACACCGTCGATTCCCAAAACCTAGACGACATTAATTCCATCGACGACGCCTTCCACTTCCTTCTCGAGCATCTCAAAAAAGAAGACGAAAGCGGATTCGGAACCCGAGAATTGAACCAAATAACACACATTTGCCATCGTGTAGTTCACGGCGGGGAGATTGGAGTTCAAGGACCGCTAGTCATAAACGACTCTGTGGTCGAGCAACTGGAGGAACTCACCACTCTAGCTCCATTGTAAGTTCACCACCACCACCAGCATTTTGTTACTTGTACTCTTTCCCAAAAAAAGAGTATAATAACCACCGTTTTCCATCGAACGAGATGTATATTTAAGTTAGTTAATTTACTTTTTTGATTATTGGTAGACATAACGGCCCAGCAATCTCAGTCCTAAAAGCCACCTCCACCTCTCTCAAAAATGCAACAAACATCGTCTTCTTCGATTCATCCTTTCATTCTTCCTTACCGGACTTTATCAAAACATACCCTATAGATCAAAAGGTGGCAAAGGAGCGAAAGTTACGGAAATATGGCTTTCACGGGTTAAGTTACCAATGGATTTTAAAAAACACTGCTCGTTTTCTTGAGAAAGTGAGTATGCATGCGATATACCACACTTTCTTCTTCTTCTTCTTCTTCTTCTTCTTCTTCTTCTTCTTCTTCTTCTTCTTCTTCTTCTTCTTCTTCTTCTTCTTCTTCTTCTTCTTCTTCTTCTTCTTCTTCTTCTTCTTCTTCTTCTTCTTCTTCTTCTTCTTCTTCTTCTTCTTCTTCTTCTTCTTCTTCTTCTTCTTCTTCTTCTTCTTCTTCTTCTTCTTCTTCTTCTTCTTCTTCTTCTTCTTCTTCTTCTTCTTCTTCTTCTTCTTCTTCTTCTTCTTCTTCTTCTTCTTCTTCTTCTTCTTCTTCTTCTTCTTCTTCTTCTTCTTCTTCTTCTTCTTCTTCTTCTTCTTCTTCTTCTTCTTCTTCTTCTTCTTCTTCTTCTTCTTCTTCTTCTTCTTCTTCTTCTTCTTCTTCTTCTTCTTCTTCTTCTTCTTCTTCTTCTTCTTCTTCTTCTTCTTCTTCTTCTTCTTCTTCTTCTTCTTCTTCTTCTTCTTCTTCTTCTTCTTCTTCTTCTTCTTCTTCTTCTTCTTCTTCTTCTTCTTCTTCTTCTTCTTCTTCTTCTTCTTCTTCTTCTTCTTCTTCTTCTTCTTCTTCTTCTTCTTCTTCTTCTTCTTCTTTACGTTTATACACTTGTGTGTCTTGAGATTTTTAACGAGGAGTACTACAGGATGTAAAAGAAACTTCGATTATAGCGTTACACCTAGGCAGCGGAGCGTCAATGTGTGCCATCAAGAATGGTGAATCGTATGATACAACGTGAGTTTCCTTCGCCCACTGATTTATCAGGTAATTGATTCCTAACACGTCGGTGACTATAATTATAAAGCATGGGTTTAACCCCGCTGGAAGGACTCCCCGGCGGCTCAAGATCTGGGACCATAGATCCAAGGTACATTTACTTATTTACCTTACCTAAACCACCTAATTTTAATTTCAAACACAGTACACCCCTTATATATATTTTATATATATGTATCGCAGCTGATATATGCGTAACTTACATAGTCTGATATTCCACTACACCCCCCACCCGTCCACCAAAGACAAAACACCAGCTTCGATAGAACTCTCCCACGCTGAAAATATACTAAACTCATCATCTGTATTTGCCCCCTCTTATCAACCTGCTCTACCCCACCTAAACAATACATACATACGTATAGCTAGCTCACTGATGAATGAAATTGATGATTAATTGATGTAAGGGCTTTAAATCCCTCGCGGGTACATCCGACTTTTCCGAAATTCTCGCCACAAACCCGCCAACCGAAAAATCAACCCTAACGATCAATATCTTCCTCGACCGGATCTTCAACTTTTTCGGCGCGTATTGGTTAAAATTAAACGGTGGGAAGGGGGGTGTTGATGCCGTTGTGTTTTCGGGGGGCATAGGCGAGGGTAGTCCGGAATTCAGAAAGATGATAGTTGAAGGTCTCGATGGACTTGACGGTCGGTTTGATGAGGTTGTTGAAGAGAATAATAATAATAATAATAATAATAATAATAATGGTGGGGAAGATGGCGATGATGGGATGGTTTATTCGATCGGTGATGGGAGGGGGAGGGTTAGGCTTTTGGTGTGTAAGGCTGACGAAGAGGTTAGTTGTTATGATCCTTTATCTAGATGCTGTTTACAATGTAGATGCTAACAACCGTTCATTCCATTCTAATAGCTTCAAATGGTCGAAGAATGCCTTGGCAGTAGGAAGCTTTGGTGAAAATAGATTTGTTTTCTAAAATGGCTCCAGCACTGTTGAATACGATTAAGACCTGGGCTCTTTTTTATTGATTTATCGGTAAATTAACTAGTCTTGTTTCAAAAAGTGAAATAGAAAATATAAAATATTTACAAAAGAACCTCGAGAAATAAAAAGAAACCTAATCAAGAGAAAACATTCGGGACAAAGATCGGGGAAAGAGATCAATTCGTGATGAATTATCATTCCTATGACTATTGTATATAAAAATCCCCAAAATTAAAAAATGTTGCCCCTTCTCTTCGTCTGCCTTCCCTTCTAGCGTTCTCGATAGTATAATAGAGTTAAAGAAAAAAAGAAAAAGACAAAGGAAAAAATAGCACCAAAGGAATCATCTGATAAAAAAAGAAGCGGCGTTTCGGATCGTTATTAGCATTGAGGAAAAATAGACTTCAAGACTAGCATCTCAAAGCCAGGAATGCGACGAAAAAACATAAGGATAATAAATGGAACAAAAAACAACTGCTAAAGCAAAGCCAACGATCCAATAAACCTATTCCTTTCCGAATCTCCTGTTTTTGCTCAAGTACAGCATCTGAAAACAACAATGCAAAAGGAAAAAAAAAAAAAAAAAA
>LDDX01000018.1:24274-60274 GCA_012184315.1 Arthrobotrys entomopaga
GAGAAAAGGCACTAGGTCAATTTCAAAAAGAGAAAAAAATCGCTTCATTGGAACGTTAAGCACACGGATAATTAGTAGTAATGTAGAGATCGAGTCTTATAGATGGATACATAAAAGCAATAACCAAGAATGTAATAGTATCTGGATTAGAATCTATCGTCGTGGTCGGGGATTTTTGCCTTTCAGTTACGATACCGGATCTTCCAGGGTGAATAGAAGATGTGGGACCATTTCGTTAGGTTGTAGTGGCGAAAGAGGTTGCATCGTGATAATGAGTTTCGATTCCATCTTCATATGGCGTATAAATCTCTTCGATGACTCGGCAGGGGTATATATTACGACGGTTCTGTCGACGGGAAGATTAACAGATTGGGTTTTATATCGGCGCCAGTTGGTTATCGGAGGAGCACCGTACTAGGGATGCTTGGCCGTAGGGTCCTTCTGGGTTTGCTCGGTGCCGGATTGGCTCAATAGATCGGATGCCCTTCGGGCGAGTTGTACGACTTCAGCTTCTCCGTCTTCGCTTTCGTCATCAGATTCGATGTTCTTCTCGGCAATAGATCGGATGGTAGAGACAATTTCTTTCGACTGAAGGATGAGTTTCTTGAGTTGTTGATCCTCTGATTCGAGGAGTTGCACCAAAGTCCAGATAGCGATATGTTGGAAGGTGGCATCGCCGCTGGCGAGGAACCGTTTGAGATATCCATGGATTCCACCAGCAGGCTCAGTCCAATCCTGAACAAACATATTATAGTCGCCCACTAAAGCAAAAAAGTTAGCGCAAAATCCGAATCTCATGACCCTCAGATTGCCGTACCTTTCGAAGATAGATTACCCAACGCAGCGGCACTATTTCCCTGGACTTCAATGCTCTCCGAGTCCGTCAAAGGAATCAAAACGTCAAATACACCGAGATTCAGAAGATGCGGTTTGAGTTCGTCACTCAAAGCGAGCACCGCGATCGCAGCGGTCATCTCTGACTGAACGCTAAGTGGCACGTGAAGAACCAAATCCTTGCATTTCTGAACTGCCCCAGCCTCGAGCACCAGTTGCTTGTTACGGTCAGAGCTCGCAGCCAAATTTCGTAGAGTACTAATCGCGTGGCACTGGATCTCTTCGTTTTCCGTTGTTCCAAGCAAGTCAACCAGTGGTTTTAAGAATCCTGCGTCGATAATAGGAGATTCGTTGAGAGGGTGGATGGAGATGTTGCGAATGCAAGCGACGGCAGAGAGAACCAGAGGGAGGAGCGAGGCCTGAAGGAGTTTGAGTAGTGGTGGTAGGCCTTTAGATCGGACGATTTCTAGCTGATACTTTTCATCGGAGGCTAAATTTCGGAGTGCTAGTGCGGCCTGGCATTGGACTTTGGCACTAGAGGAGTCCATGAGGTGCACGAGCGAATGAACCAGACGAGGCTCTGTTTGGGCCAGCTTCTTTCGGTTTGCAGCATCCACGGCGATGTTACTGAGGGCTGTTGTGCAGTAATATTGAACGTCGGGGTCATGTGATGAGAGGAGAGAGACGAGGACTGGGATTGCACCAGCGCTGACCAACTGCTGTCTGTTGTCGTCGGAATGGGTCATGTTGAGAAGAGCGCCTGTAGCATTCCTCTGGACACGCATGTCTTTTGATTTTGCAAGTCTGGTGAGCGGACCGAGGGCTCCGGATCTAGCGATTTTGGCCTTGTTGTCTTCGTGAGTCGCAAGATTGGTGATACATCCGACGGCATTGCATTGAACTTCGACGTTCGGCGACATCATTTGTCTTATCAGAGGCGGGAGACCGCCTAACTGGACGATGGAGACCTTGTTTTGGGCTATTCGACTTGGGTCAATACAATTGCATTAATGGAGAGCGTCTGAACGAAACGTACTGTTGACGGCGAGGTTTCCGAGAGCGGCACTAGCGGCTCTCTGGACTTCGACATCGGAACTCTGGAGGAGGAAGAGTATCGGTTCGAGTGTGTCTCTATCAACTTCACGAACATCTAAACGTAAAAACAAAAAGGTCAGCAAAAGGGTCACTTTGCAGGCGGACGAAGGGGAGAGAGCACTCTGACGAACCTCTCTCGGTGATTTCTGCGAAGGTAAGACTGGCACTTCGCTGCAGGTCTACATTATCTGAGTAGACAAGAGTGCTGAGTGCCCGTAAAGGTTCCCCAGTGAAAAAGTCCGTCTCGGCACGCTATTATAGAAAATGCAGAGGTCAGTTCTGTCCTTGAAAGGAAGCCAACAAAAAGACAAGATGTGATGGAAGCCAAAGTGAACAGACATTTTCCAAGTATTGAAGTAGATCAGAGACAGCTTCTCTTTCGCTCTCGGCTAGTTGGGGTACTTCATTGTAACCGTCCGACCGGTCTAAGACAGAAGAGATAGGGTGTTAGCGTTTTTGTTTGTATGTAGAAGATGACGACAAAGGCAGGGAGAAGGCATACTTCCGCAGCAGGAGCTGCAGTTCCCCATCTCGAAGCCACAACGAGGCAGTTTGGCGATAGTATAATGGGTTTCGCCAGCGGCGGGGGTTTCTTTAGTGAATGAGACAGCCTCGGGAGAGGAAGGGAGGTGGTTGGAGGGTTTTTGAAGGAGTCTGGATTTGGGGAGAGTCGATGATGAGATGGTTGTTTGGGTCGGGGTTTTCGTTCGTTAGTTTGGGGCCCAAGGGGGGAAGTCGGTTTGTTTTTGTGAGCAGAGAAGGTCCGGGCCAAGCGCTCTTCCGCGTTGGTTGGTTTTTGACACCACGCCAACCAGCCAACCAGCCAACCAAACCACGACGGAAAGAGAAAAAGAATGGATGGATGGATGGGTGGGTGGATGTGTGATGGCCGACAAAGCCAGCGCTCTCTCGCCTGCTGCAGGGCCAACTGGCAGGCCAGCAAATTATAAAAAAGAAAGCGACGATGAGTTTCAAGAGGTACCTGCACTATCGTCGTAGATGATGGCGGTACGTATAACAAGGAGAGTGATACGTCTACGGCGAAAGGGCTCAAAAAAGGAATAACTGCAGTACTGGCAGGCGATGTGTCACTGATGAAGAGGAAATACTCGAAACCACTACAGAAGAAATATGCGGATGACCAGTCTTCTAATTACTTCTCCTCTGCTACGAGTTGTTTTTTTTTATCAGCACGGCATCGAGAAGTTTCAAAGGAAACCCTTAAAATGGCTTGCTCGGAAAGAAAGAAGAAAGGCCAGCCGCAAAGCGACGATTAGATTAATTTTTCGGCATGGATCCAAGTCCGGGACCTGCGATATCACTCTCGGATTCGGCAGGCGCTTCGAAACCCATGGAATATATAGCTTCATGTAATATATAAGTATCTGGCGAGAGGGGGAAAAAAACAATGCTGGATTTGATCTATTATCGCAGCTACAAAAGCTAGCTTGATAGCAAACGTCAGATTAAGATGAAAACGTTGTCAAGAGTCCGAAATGGATGATGTGCATATCAGCGACAGCACTGAAGCATGTGTTCGCCTCCCGTTTGCTTCTTCTTCTCCTTCTTCATCTTCTTTCCTTTTCCCTGCATAGATCCCTTCTTTCTTTCTTTCAATTCAAAACGGAGGCGAACGAGCTAGCGAACAGGTTTTCCCCCCTCTTCTGCACAACATTAATGCATTATGGATTCTGGAAGTTTGATGGTCTGTGAGATTTGATTGTAGAATTATCGGAGAGTATGTAGTATCCTTTGTCTTGGAACGTGAGCGCTAGGCGAGGGAAATGATTGATAAACGAGATCACGAGAACTTGTCCTGCCTCGAAGCTAAGAGACTAACCTTCAACGACACTAGCTACACCCACCCCCCCAGGACAGGCCTGACGAGTTAGGACGTCAGCATCGATGAAAAATAATTGAGATGAAAAAAAAAGTGATAGGCTTGGTGTTTTCGAGAGCCTTTTAAACTCGACTTTGAAATGTGTGGGAAGATACCTAAGTAGCTCTATGCCAATATTAATTAAGTGGTGCAAAAATTCCACCTTCAAACCGAGGGGATCCGTATTTTAAGTAGCTACCGAGCCGGGTCCAATAGTCCCCACCGCCTTCTCCAAGCCCTTTCTTTTGGCGAATGAACGCCACCCAGGTCGGCTGCTGGTTCTCGAGGCTAGGTCGACTGGTGTTGGCATCAAAATCCGATTCATCAATGCATGCATATCGTGAATCCGATGTGTCCAAGACCAAAGTCTCAGAGGTACCCAACATGTCGCTTGCGTGCCGTTTTGTGTTCCCTGCAGCAAAGCTCGCAGTTAAGATTCAAGAGGAAATCCAAAAGGCTATATATATTGACCTTTTCTTTTCGAGCGAAGTCTTCTCGTTCAACGATGCAACGAACCGAGCGGGTTGCCTTGAAGAAATACTATATGCAGGTTCCTGCGCTTGAGCATCGTTTCGCGAATTCGAAGCAAAAAGCGGTCGAAGTGGGTTTGCATTTCTGATTGTGTATCCGATAAGGATCAGTTTCAACGGAGCTCGGTCTGGCCAAATTAATGTTGGCTGTGCGACTGGGACCAGAATATCGACATATATGCATGGTTGTGGAATAATAAATAATTAATACTGAGGATCCATCCACTCAATTCATGTTGCATTAACCATGTTAGAGGGGGGCACTACTGCCAAGTCCTTAATTCATTAGCGTTGGATGAATAAGCTGGCTCCCAAGACTGACGTGCATTTCGCTCCTCGGCATTGCATCCTCCTGCAGCAATGAAATTTCGGAAGATAGAGCCTTAAGCCTTGCGTCATGCCTCATCTGCGCTAGACGGTGGCACAGGTGGCGGTAGGGCATGCGCATGGGTATAGCGTGAGAAATTTCTGTGGATCCTTCGCAGTTTGATGTCGATGATGATGATGATGATGATGCTTCAAAGTTGCAACTGCGAATAATATAGTCTCAGTTAAGTAATTATATTATTATTGTAATATACTTTTTTAATTGCCCCTCCAACGCCAGTCCGCGGGGACAGAGCTGCAGAGAGGGTGACATTGATCGCAATTAGAATGTATACGCTGCACACGTATACCAGATGTGTATACCTTGTTCGGACCGCCGCTGCAGCTGCTGCCGGCACAAAGAAAGAGAAAGGAAGAAGTTAACCCTCGCTAGCCTTTCGGCATCATGGATTCGAGCGGTGACCTTCTTTTTTCTTACAAAAAGGGCTCTAGTCGACTAGCTATTCGTCTGTCAGCCCCCCCGGCAGCTGGAGAGGTCGGTCTGCCTTTGTATGTAGCACCGTTGCATTGGATGGAAATCGAAGGAATAAAAGGGTCCTTCTATCCCCTCGTTCTAGCTCTCTCTCTCGGTTTTATAAACTTAGAAATTTAACCACGTCATCATTTTATTACTCCTGAAAGCTTTCTCTTTCTTTCTTTCAGCTCTGCGACCATCTACCGTTCATTGGATTCATTCGAGTTCCCGCGTCTTGAGAAAATAATAAATGTATGTTTAAGTACTTGTCATCGTTTGATGATGATGACCCCGCTATATGCCCCTCATCCTGGTTTAAAATACCGCACACAACTAAACTGGAATGATCCCACCCTCAAAGAAAGAAAGAAAGAGTGTCAAGCTAACGTAACGCGGTTTCTTCTTCTTCTTCTTCTTTCTTGCTTTCTTCCTAGCTCGCTCCGAATTCTCATCTTCCTCCCTCCCTTTCCATCTGTTCCGTTCCGTAAACCATTACTCTAACGAAGAATCAATCGAAACCGCCGAGTTCTCCAGTTCCAAGATGGGTGTACGTACACGCAGGTCCCAATCCTCCCCCGCCAACAATGCAATGACCGCCAGCTGACCTCATTTCTTCTTTCTCTGCTTCCACCCAAAAAGCTTGCTTCCAAATTAGGTAAACATTCGGCTGTGATATGCCCAAACAACCCTCTAGCAACGCAGAATCTGCAACAATCCCGCTGAGGATAATAATAATAATTCTAAAATAAAAATAATAAAATAATAAAATAAAAAAGGTATGCGTCAGAAGCTAACCAAGCCTCGGAACCAGCTGCTGCGCAGGCAAATCCAAACTACTACGGCCCCCCAGGTGGTGGTGCTCCTCCCCCTCAAGGTGGTGGTGGCTATCCCGGTCAGGCTCCTCCCGGCCAATATCCAGGCGGTCCCCCTCCGCAGCAACAACAGCAGGGTGGCCAGAAAGCCGGTGGTGCACCTCCCTACCAGCCCCAGACGTACCAACCCTACAATGCTGGTGGTGCCGGTGGTAAACCACCTGCTGGTCCCGGCGGCCCAGCACCATATGGCGTAAGTACCCCTCCATTCGTATATATAGATATCACGGCCCGACACACCCTTCCTTTTATTTTATCTGGTTTTTCCTTCTTTCATACCTTTTAAAAGTTTCCGTTGTTTGTCTTTTTCGTGTTTTTACAACCTCGAAACCATTTTCTCTTCCTGTCGTCCTGATCGGAAGCCGGATAAGCAACCTATAAAGCGCGATTCAACATATATATATATATATCTCGAGGCCGGCGGTTGATAGGCGGTTTATTCATTCACACTCTCTAGCAAACTACTCCGTCGCCTTATTCACCCTACTCTCCATCCCAAATGCCTACGCCGTATCCCGGCGCTCCCGTAATACCTCCTAGACCCGGTGGTTCCGGTGCTCCACCCTATGGTGGATACCAAAATCCTCAGTCCTCATATGGTGGCGTAGGAGGAGGAGGATATGGTGCTCCCCAAGGTCCCACCGGTTATCCTCAAGGTCCACAGGGCAACCCTGGCTACCCGCCAGGTCCCCAGGGTAATACCGGGTATCCGCAAGGTCCTCAAGGCAATACCGGTTATCCACAAGCACCTCCATACGGCGGCCAGTCGAACCCTTACGCATCACCCCAGCCACAGTATGGACAGCAGCAACCACCTTATAATAACACTTACGGCAGTCCGCCGCCTCAGTTATACGGACAACCTCCAACGGCGCAGTCGAATTACTACGTTAGTTTTGAAATTTTTATGTTATATTTTATTTCCTTATTTTATCTATCGCATCTATATTTTGTTATTTGTTCGCAGTATATATTTATTATTTCAAGGAAAAGAAAACCCCGAAAAACTAACGTTTGGATTCTAATGCTTCCTAGGCACCTATGGGACAGCAACCAGGTGGCATGCAGCAGCCAATGGGAGGTGCTCCAATGGGACAAACCGGACCTCCAATCCCCCCAAGTGCCTACCTCGGTCTTTTGCAGGCAGCCATCGCAGAAAACAAGATCCAGTCATTCTACCCACCAGGCAGCCCTAAATTGCAACAGATTGTGAATGGCCTCACCAATCAAATTCAACAAATCGAACAGGGCTGGCATGTTCCTAGAGAAGTCGCCATGGACTTTGTCAAATTGGCATTGTTTGACATTGTCATCTATATCGGTGGGTTTGCAATCATCAAACTTGGAAATATTCATATATGCCTAACGGCTCCTTCTCAGACGATTCTGGCTCCATGGCTTTCGAGGAGGGCGGAGAGCGCATCAAGGACCTTAAGCTTATTTTGCAAAGAGTCGCATTTGCTGCTACTCTCTTCGACGCCGACGGTATCAGTTTACGATTCATGAACAATGATTTCTCCCAAAACAATATTAGAACCGAAGCTCAAATCAATCAAATTGTTGACCAAGTCAACTTCCGAGGACTCACACCAATGGGTACATCTTTGAAGTCCAAGGTTTTGGATCCTTTGGTTATAGGGCCAGCCAGGGCAAATCGATTGGAAAAACCAATTTTGATTATTGCTAGTATGTTTCTCCCGCTCTCTCCGTTACATGCTGATGCATTCTTCTGTTTTCTAACCGCTGAATAGTCACCGATGGGTACGATCACGTGAAACTCTTCAACACGATACTATAGCTCGAAAGGATATACTAACATTGAGATTAGACAACCTGCTGGTGAAGCTGAGCATCTAGTTCAGGATGTTATCATCGGTGCATCCAACGACCTCTCTCGAACTCAATATGGTGTTGGTGGTTAGTAGTATTGAAACCAAGTATCACTTTTCCGGCCTGGGATTACTAAACCTTTTGTGAATAGCCGTTTCCTACCAATTCGCACAAGTTGGAAATGACCTCCGCGCTCGAGAGTTCTTGGGTAAACTGGACAATGACCCGCAAGTCGGACATCTGATCGATTGTACTTCTAGTAAGTTTGAGTTGCAATCACAATATATATCATCGAAGATCAAACGCTGACAACTTTACACAGACTATGAGGTTGAAGCTGACGAGATGGCTAAAGCAACTCCACCTATTAACCTCACAGTTGAGCTTTGGCTTGCCAAGTTACTACTCGGTGCTATTGACAGTTCGGTATGCTTTATTCTATATCACCTATAATTTACGAACTTACAGGTTCTAACGGCCCCCTAGTACGATCAGAAGGATGAGAAGGGTCCCGCGCGACCACCACAAGGCGGACCACCAGGATACGGCGGTCCCCAAGGATATGGCGCCCCACAAGGTTATGGTGCACCTCAAGGAGGACCACAGGGCTACGGCGCTCCACAAGGTCAATATGGTGCCCCGCAAGGTCAATACGGTGGTGCTCCACAAGGTCAATACGGTGGGCCTCCACCACAGCAATACGGTGCTCCACAGGGTCAGTACGGTGGTGCACCTCCTCAGGGTCAATATGGCGCGCCTCCCGGTGGTCAGTATGGTGCTCCTCCTGGAGGTCAGTACGGTGGTGGATACGGTGGAAAGCATTAAAATTAGTAAAACAAAAACGGAAATTTAAGGTTTTCTTTTAACTGGAGGTGTCCATGCTCTGCGGATTGTTATCGGTTTTTCCCCGCCGTCTTTCATTTTGTCCTTCTGTCTCCAGTGGTTCCAAAGCATGCATTTTAAGGGAACCATAAACCTGATCGATGAAAAAAACAGAGCCTAGTGCTTGAATGAATTTTCTTTAAAGTCTGGAACGTTGTTTCCACTTTGAAATGAGATTGAGAATATAAATGTTAAAAACTTCAGAATTGAACTTCGTAGGAATGTGGGTGAATTTGATGGCTTGAATTGGGCATCATGTACTCCGTAAGCCGGTATCTCTTGGCGAGCTCTGAAGAGCAAGAGTGTCAACTAATTAGTCGGCTGTGATTGGCTGGCTGATATGATGGGAAGCTCGAGTCGAGGCCCAATGTTGCATTCCGTAGTAAAAAAATCTCGTCTAGCTCGTAATACAAGTCGTAATTCGTGGTTTGAAACTTTCGATCGCGATCGAGGTGTCGATAGTATATTCCCAAAAGGGCCTCTCAGAGGAATCTTCTATATCCGATTAATATTCGAATGTGACCGAATAATATAATATATATACCCCAATTAATTAATAAATGCGACGGCCGATAGTAATAATCCGACCCTGCCAGCTGCCAGACATACGTACGTTGCATACAATAAATACGAAACGAGAGAGATCGAGATTAATTTGGGGTAACCCCGCTGTTGTGCATGTTTGGCTGGCATGGTGTCTCATATTTTTCGGGGCTTTTTCCCACCGTTTTTTTATCGTTATCGTTAACCAGATCTGATCTCTCTCTCTCGCTCTCTCTTACCCGCCCCCCAGCTAATTACTTAAGTAATTACAACCAGCTGCTACCCAGCTACAACAAGCTACGACCCAAACCTGACCTGAGACCCGAGACCCGTGACGATAACCACCCAGCCAAACAACATACACCACCCAGCCAGCCTATACAAACACGCACACACACAAACACACCAGCCTTGAATTTACGAGCTAGCTCCGTCTGCTCCTCGTCGCGCGGTTGTCATGTCGAACGCAAGCAGGTGAGAAAGGGAAGGGCTGTCTCGTAGCCCCGCGCGACCCCGGGAAACCCAACCAACGAGAAAAGACCGCAGAAAAGCAAAAGCAAAAGTTAAAAAAAGGCTAACATACTTCTCTCTCGCCTTCCCCCATTCCCTTTCTTCCCTCCGTAGGATGCCCACGATAACTCCCGCAACTCCCTCATCCTTCTTACGCCCTCCGAACCAAGCTGGTGCTCCCACGCCGGACCCCACACCGCCGAGTCAATCCACCACGTCGCGAAGGATGGATGTGGTCCACGAGGAGCAGATGGCCGGGTTGAAGGCCATCCGTGACTTTTTGATGTTGAGAACGAGTTACGATGTTTTGCCCGTTTCTTTCAGATTGATGTAGGTTCATTCGATTTTTTGGATTGTTACTTATCCCTTCTCCTTTTGCCAAGAAAGGGTTCGAATTGGATATTTGAATTTGGAGATTCGAGCCTCGAATTAATGGGGAGCAGGGCTTGGTGGTTGTCATCATTGACGATATTATTGATTACTTTTTCTCGAGTGTTATCATACTATGGACGTATGGCTGATATACATCTCGAACCCATTGCGTTTCTTTACTGTAGAGTTCTCGATACTACACTTCTTGTGAAACAGAGTCTGGCTATTCTCGTTCAGAATGGTACGACCCATCTTCCCTTTTTCCACTTTTATTCATTGTTAAAAAAGGTCACCCGTATTTTGGCTGACGATATACGAAAAAAAACAGGAATCGTCTCAGCACCACTATGGGATTCAACTCAATCCAAATTCGCCGGTCTTCTGACATCTACCGACTTTATCAACGTTATCCAATACTACTTTCAATTCCCGGATGACCTGAAAGAGATTGATAGATTCCGATTGAACAGTCTACGAGGTAACCCAGACGGTGTAACACCTCTTTTAAATGGTTCAATCCAAGCTAACATTAACGGGTTAATTGATCTAAAAGAGGTGGAACGCCGAATCGGCGTCGTGCCAATCGAAACATCCTCCATCCATCCGATGAAACCCCTCTACGATGCCTGTCATCAGATGCTCCGCTCCCGCGCACGCCGAATACCACTTATAGATGTGGACGACGAAACAGGTCAAGAGATGGTGGTCAACGTGGTCACCCAGTACCGAATTCTACGATTCGTAGCGATCAATGTGAAGGGTGTGCAACAGTTGAGGAAGCCGTTGAGGGATCTGAGGATTGGGTGTTATGAGAATCTAGCGACTGCGACGATGGAGACGCCGGTTTTGGATGTGATTCATTTGTTGGTTAAGAAGGATATTGCGAGTGTGCCGATCGTTAACGCTGATGGTAATATTTTCTATTATTGCAGGATCTTATTGATGTTTGCATTGGGTGCTGATATTTTGGTGTTTTTTAGGGGTCGTGCTTAATTGCTATGAAGCCGTAGACATCTTGACTCTCATTAAGGGTGGGATTTACGATGAGCTATCGCTTACCGTTGGAGAAGCACTCCTCAAGCGACCCGATGTGAGTTCTTTTCTTTTTTTTACAACTTTAGCTAACAAGCCGTATTTGAGGAAGTTGGACTAAAACTCGTACTATTTACTTACTCAGGATTTCGCCGGAATACATACGTGTACGCTGCAAGATCGTCTTGATACAATTTTCGACACTATCAGAAACGCTCGAGTTCACCGATTTGTGGTTGTGGATGAGAGGAAGCGTCTGGTTGGGATTTTAACATTGAGTGATATCTTGAGATACATTCTATTGGAAGGTACCGATGGAGGTGAAAACTCGTGATTGAAAGAGAAAATTCGATATATGAGTTGCCATTATATCATATAGCTCCCAAAGACTGCTTGGTGGCAGTTTTTTTTGTCTGTTTGTCCCGTTTTGTTTTTTTTATTTCCTTGGGGAGTATATATAACCTCTTCTGAAATTTGGAAGATTTCTTTTTTTTTCCCCTACCTCTCCTCTTTTCTTTCTATTCTTCCTTTCCTTCCTCTCCTTTCTTTTTTTTTATATTGTCGGGGCATTGAAGGTTGTTTGGGCGTTGTTTTTTGCGTGCGGTTTTTCGCTTTTGCGGTTTTTTTCTATTAGTTGTAACATGGTTGAAGGGGTGGGTGAATATATAATTCATACAGGGATAGATGGAATGAATGAATGAATGATACGGTAATGATTTTTTTAAGAATTCTGACATTTACAGTTGATATCTTGAGTGCTGTAGAACTTGAGATATATACTTAAGTATATATATATATATATATATATATATATATATATATATATATATATATATATATATATATATATATATATATATATATATATATATATATATATATATATATATATATATATATATATATATATATATATATATATATATATATATATATATATATATATATATATATATATATATATATATATATATATATATATATATATATATATATATATATATATATATATATATATATATATATATATATATATATATATATATATATATATATATATATATATATATATATATATATATATATATATATATATATATATATATATATATATATATATATATATATATATATATATATATATATATATATATATATATATATATATATATATATATATATATATATATATATATATATATATATATATATATATATATATATATATATATATATATATATATATATATATATATATATATATATATATATATATATATAGTCTACTGTCCCTGGACATCCTGTTGTTGATCAATAGTCTTCCGCATCGCCTTCTCCACCTCCTCTTCCTTTTCGGCAACCTTTGCCGCCAGCGGATCGGTATCTTTACTCCTCGTTATCGCCTCCAATATCGCACCAGCACCTCGATCCAACATCCTAACCGCCATTAACCTCCCCACATCCTCCGCCCTCGTAGGACTCAACCTCACGTCCGCCTCACCTTCCATATCTAAACTTAACGTATCTTCAACCTCTACACTCTGTGTTCCATCCACCGAAGATACCGACGCGCGGAAATGTATCCTATTCGCTTCACCTCCCTCACCTCCCTCACCCTCACCTTCCTTTCCTACCGAGGAGGATGGTAAGAACTTTGTCTCAACGCCAATGGGAACGCTACACCCCCCTTCCAAAGTCCTCATCAACTGTCGTTCGGCGAGACAGCAGAGGTAGGTGGGTATATGCGTTAGCGGAGCGACGAGGTTTGCAATTTCCGGATCTGACGAGCGGATTTCGATACCGATGGCGCCTTGACCGACGGCGTGCAGGAGGGTAGGGTGGGAGAGGTAGGATGTTATTCTGTCGGTTAGGGAGAGGCGGTGGAGACCTGCTGCGGCGAGGATTATGCAGGTGTAGGGTGATTCTGGGGCGTCTAGTTTTCGGAGACGGGTGTCACTAATAATTATTATATGTTTAAAGTTAGCGGGGGGATGATTTACATACACACACACACACACACACACACATATATATATATATATATATACATTTATGTATGTGTATATATGTGTTTATGTGTGTATGTATAACCGTCTAGGAGTGGTTATACGGGGATGTTTGGAAGGAGAGGAAGGAAAAGACATACACGTTCCCGCGAGCGTTCTCGAGTTTCAAGTGAGGGTATCGTTTTAAGATTTGAGCGCCTCTACGGACTGAGGAAGTACCGACTACGCTGCCCGGTGGGAGGTCGTCGAGGGATTTATAAGGTGATCCTGCTTTCATTACTAGTGCGTCGCGAGGGTCTACGCTGCCTTTTGTGAGTTTTCTTCTTTTATTTTATTTTTTTATTTTTTTCGTAATTTCTCGTTCATAGGAGCGGTATAAGACGTGGTTTTTGTGAGTGGGTGGGGTGTGTACCTTCACGTTCGAGGACGCTGCCGAGGATACAACCCGGTGGGAGCTGGGTTGGCATGTCTGATATATTCATAGTCATGTTAGTTATTGCGATTACTATAGCTTCATAGACTAATATGAAGGTTGAACGAGGGATAAGAAGTTTTGGGGAACCTTTCAAGGAATGAACGATCAGATCGACATGTTTTTCTAATAGGAGAGCTTCGAGTTCTAACGTCCATAGACTCTTCGCGCCGAATGAGTGTAGCGCGGTGACTTTATCCTTATCTCCCATCGTTTTCATAGACGTGATCTCGAATGTGGCGGTGGGGTGGAGAGCGAGGAGGGCATCGCGGACGATGTTTGTTTGGACCATTGCCAGGCGTGAGGAACGGGTACCGATACGGTAGACCTTGCCGGTGGTCGCCGGCGCCGTTGGTTGGGTGGAACTGTCGACGGACATGTTGGATGGTAATATATGGTAGTTTGAGGGGTATCAAAGTTTGAAGTCCTGAAGACTCCAAGCCCAAGTTTTGTTCGTTGGCGAGTACAGTCGACATGTGGAGACAAGCGCCATTTTTTTTTTGATCGTCGGCTTCCCGTTTCGGCCGACAGCTCGATTCGGAAAGGTCGCACAGCTCATCCCGACGACCACACGCCCTCAACACATTTTACATTTTTACATACAAAGTACTTGACTTTATCGTATCTGATGGGAGCATACTTTACATTACCATTTGACTCCGACTTTAGGAAATAGTGATCATAGAAGATGATGATATTACGTCGTGCTGCCTTTTTTTGCTCGTATCCATTTCCCAACGGTGGAACTCATCAAAAGTATTATTATTATATAATCGTCTGACGGTTTATATATATATAACGTTATTCACCAGTCTGGGGTTTATTCACGCCTTAATCCGTATTGGGAAAACAGTCTTCAGCCAATCAAACCGCAGGAAAGTGCAGGGGGGGCCATATATATTAAGTACTTAAGTAGATACTCCAAAACGACGTACATGTAATCATCACGAACTTGAAATAAGATTTATAAGGTCGACGGAGCAATATATTTAATTCCGTCGGGGTTTATCATTCTTAAATGCTTGATGTCTCCGGAGAGAGAGATGTATATAAACCTCTTGAACCGGACTCTTCAATAAATTCTATTCTTCTTGATATTGTATCATCGTCGAACATCCTTCCAACTGCTTAACGTATAACTACTACTATAAATACTTTTGATATCTGCTATTTTTGAATATCCAAGTCATATCTTGAACCTTTTCAAATATACCATATAATATCCACCATAATCATATATATATATATATCTATTTAAAAATGGTCCACTCAGGCTATCACGCACGCATCGGCGCCGCTGCCAAACTCCCAATAAACGAAACCCAACCGATAATGAGCTTCTGCCCCGTCATCATCCCAGTCCAAGACCGCCCCGTCAACCTCGAACTCCGCGTCACAGTCCCAGCAACCGGCACTTCCCTCCCCATCCTCCTCCTCTCCCACGGCCAAGGAAGAAGCAACTACCTCTCCTCCCTCGAGGGATACGCCCCTCTCGCCGAATTCTACGCCGCCCACGGCTTCGCCGTCTTCCAACCAACCCACCTACGCTCTGGCTTTCTCCAACTCCCCAGTCCCCAGGGTAACGAAATGTGGTGGAAGAACGGAGTCGACGATATGATCACCATCCTCGACAACTTGAACACCATCGAATCCACCGTCCCCGGTCTCTCCGGTCGTCTCGACCGTGAGAAAGTCAGCTGCGTCGGTCATTCAGCGGGAACTTGGACCGTCGGTGGTCTCCTAGGTTTCAGCAACACTGATCCCCGTGACGGTTCCGTGTTTTATAAACCGGACAGCAGGGTCAAAGCCGGTGTGTTCCTCGCCGGACCGGGAAAAGGAGGGGAAGACCTGTCCGAGAACGGAAAGACGATGGTACCCTTCTACGGTGGAGATTTCAGCAAGATGTCCGGTCCAATGTTGGTGGTATACGGTGATGATGATGCCAGTCCGCATTTATCCGTCCGCGGTGCGGATTGGCATGCCGATGCGTATCATCTTGCGCCGGGATCGAAGGACTTGCTGGTACTCAAGGGTGGTAAGCACGGGTTGGGTGGTATCAGCGGGTTCGATGCCAGGGAGACTCAAGATGAGAGTCCCGAGTTGTTGGGACTGGTGCAGAGGATGACTTGGGCGTATTTGAAGAGTCAGCTTTACGAGGGTGATAAGACTTGGGAGGAGGCTTGTGAGGCGTTTGCCGGCTTGGACAAGGGGACGACTGAGAGTAAGAAATAAATGTTCATAAAAATAAGTACTTGGGTAGTTACATGGAAAATTTAAACAGGTCGTTTAAGTTAAAAAAAGTAAAACGTTGAAATGTACGCAAGGGTATAATACAGAAAAATGATACAAAAAAATCGGGTAGTTGGGTTCCTGCCGCCTGTAGTATATTAGCAAACACTATCTATACCTGTCTGTCAATTCAAAAATTCATTATGCAAAAAAAAAAAAAAGTTAACATACTACTATACTCAACTCTTATCATCATATGTAGTAACCCTGCCGCCGGATTGAGGTAATATTCTCCGGCATCCCAAACGCCGTATGAGCGGCTCCACTCGATGATAACTTGGAATCTTGCTGCTTGACTTCTCCAAACCTAAGTCTCGTTTGATATAAATCTCTCGGCTGTAAATCGCTCCTACCCAGGCAGTTCCCTTCGAGCAAGTGGTCCAATTCTGAGTTTCTCGTCGTGGCCACTATCTGCGAGAAGGACAACTCCGAAACGACTCCGTTTTGCGATAAGGCGATACCTCCCAATATCAACGAGATGAAGGCTATCGCCACCCCGAGCGAATATGCCAATATGAGATACCTCTGCTCATACTTCCAAACGTTGTTAAACGTCGTCGACGAACAATTCGATGTTGTCATCTGCCGTAGCGCAAGCTCCTGGTAACCTAGCAAGGACATCGAATAGTTGAAACTCAACTGCTCCGCGAGCGGCCTGATAGTGGACACCAGTTGACCCGCGGAAGACGAATTCGATTGGACGAAAGACGGCATGTCTAAAATGGTCGTGAGGTTCGTAAAGTCCCTGCCCGCACGCAACTCTTCCGACACGCTACCCAAGAAGAGATTGCTCAAAACTTGGTAAACGACTTGATGCCGTCCCAATTCCACCCAGCTCACGTTATTATCCATAGCCCAACCTTGCCCGATTGTCATGTTGATCTGATTTCCGTACACCAGACTTTCAATACGCGGGGGCAGTTGCTCTCCGTCCACCCACGCTTGTTCAACCGAGACGGATGTATTATAGCTGTCGCAGTAGAAAGTCTCAACATCCCACGAGTCCCAGAACTTTTTTGGGTTCGTCACGTTCTTGGCATTAATATGGCCGATCCAAAGTCTACCGGTAGTATCATTCGCGATGCCGAAATACTTGTAAAGTGAGGTATAATGGATCTCATTCCCAATGTTATTCGTCGCCCAGGTAGCCTCTGTCGTGTTCATGACTTCCCAAGGCGCCGTGGCATTATGAGGATCCACATCATTACATCTCCAGATCGGTGCGTTGAAGGTGATACTATAAGAGCAGTTGCTCCCACAAGGAGATAGGTAACTAACCGGCTGTCCCAAAAACCCGCTCAAAGTGCCAACCTTCGAGCCGAGTGATGTCGCGAACCATTCGTTCTCCGTATAATCCGACTGGGCTAGGTCTGAGAGAAATGCGTTTGGCGAGGTGGGCGGGATCGAAGCCTGGTTTGGAACGCCAAAGTTCAACGTGGGAACCAAACAGTCAGAGTACGTCATTGACTCGCGGATTTGAACCGTCAAAGTCGTAGGCGCAACGATGGATACCAGCGGTAATAACCATCGTATCGCGATCATGAGGGCAGCCATGGGGTGTTGTATCCAAATAGACGGATAGAACAACGATACAACTTGATATGTCGATCCGAAAAGCGCATCAATAGCACGTATGCTCGTCCCGTCCTGTCGACGTCGAAAACCCATCCATATGAACTGCTCGTAACATATGATGATACATGTTGCGAAACATGTTTTTACTATCAAAGCTAGAACAAGGGCGTACCGTCCGATCCACACAGAGTTTTCGTAGGGTTTGTTGTTAAGGCCGGCAAAGTAAACATGGTTACCTATCGCTATAGCGAGGGCGGAAACAAAGGCGATTAGACAGACAGCCGGTGCCTGCCATGTTATTCCCCATTTGCTGGATTGTGGCGGTTTTTCGTCGTGGGGAGATTCTTTTGAGGATGGGGTTTCGATATCGATCGGGGTTTCGATAGCTTGGTATGGGACTGGCTTTCGTTGTATGCTTATACTCGAAGTTGTGGACGGTTGGTGCATCCAATGTGGCCGTGAGTATGAGTGCTCGTTCCCATACATGGTTATTTCTGGGCTTTGATATGAAGCCATTTTTTCCCTCTTCACCCTTTTTGGGATTTCGGTTACCCTCCACTAATTAATCGATCCGTTACTTGTCTTACTGGTTATTTCCCATCTGCCGAAGCGCCTCAAGTTTGCGCGTCCAAATAAAAACACTAATCGATAAGTATCAATAAGCTTGTCAACAAACCGAATAAAAATCAAGAGAGGCAAAGGAAGGATAGATGATTGTAGTTTTCAGATGGAAAGAATTATGAATATTGAAGTGAAAGAGAAAACCGGACCAAGAGAAAGCGGAGCGAGATCCACCGTTAAGATTTCCTTGGCCTGGGATATATTAGTTCTTCAAATCCTGTTCCGTCTCCCGTCTGACAGCCTCGACGATTTTGGTGCGACTCAGTGCGTATCATTTTCAAGGGGTGACCATGGATGGTTCGGTAGGCACGGCCTTTTAGCCAGTTTTTAACCCAGTTTTTGTCCCCACAAGTGGACTGCAGGTGGCAAGCGGCTCGAGCTATAAAAAGAGGTGATAAGACTGGTGGAAGAGCCGCCGGCTCGGCGAGTCGGAGGCTTATTATCAGATTCGCATATTTTGAAGATTCGAGACTTTAGATATTTGTAATTCTATCTTGAAGATTTCTGTTGGCATTAGCCTTGATTCGAAGTATGCGCGTCTCTGGACGCACGCTCGTAGGAGGCGATCGGTCTGGAGTACTTAATTACTTGGCTTGAGGCTTGTTTGTGCTTTTCAAGCTGAGAGCCAAGTCTTGACCCACTGCTCAATCCTCATCGAATCTAGGTATCGACACCAGATTTTCGGAGCTGCAATCATTATCATGATCAATTGATCGCAAAGTGCGTTTCATTGACGATATCTCAGATTGAAAAATGGCGTCTGCAAGATAAAATAGCGCATAGACTCGATATCGCAGATGCTATCAAGATACGAAGGTTTCGATTTCAAGGAGACTTTTGTGAGCCTGTATCTGGGTACATTACGTATGAGTTAACCTCAAATCTAATATGCCAGAGTATATATAAGAAATATTATTAGGACTTACATGATCCTCCATGTATGTATGCGACCGGCCGATGTATATAAGAGATCAAGATCGATCTGACGTTCGAGCGTTCCTAATCTGACAGTATGCAGTATTGTTTCGACTCGGTTATTCGAAGCATTCCAACAACTGCGACAGACACGAATATTCGGCGGACAACGCAAAGAATCTCGTATGCTATCCTCGTCAATTTTTGGGCGGCAGATGGATACTGGTATACCTTAGTGGATTATTCGATGAACACGCAGAACCTATATACCAGCGAATCCATTTTATAGTCCGTACTCGGTCTTTGTAAAAATATATTAATGAATAGATCGAATTGTCGAGATTGTAAAATATCTGAATTTACGAAATTTTGAAAGTAAACCTCGACCACAAAACGTCTTTGGCTTGGCTTTAAATCATAAAGAAATTTATTTATAGCACCACCAGATATCGATATCATGACGAGCTTCTGGATTAATAAAGTCTTCCCCGACTTTTCCCTTTCGCACAAAAGGGCAAAGGGCAAAATCGATTCTACATGTATGTAGTGACTAATTTAGCAAAAACCCGCTGAACCAAGTTTCGATGTTGCATTCGAATGCATTCCGCTACCTATTATACGAGGGGTGGAACACCCCGGCCTGCCTATTTCACCCTTTCCGAACGGTCCATAGCCACAATCAAGATTGCAACACTTTCACCTGTCCTTTAGGAGGCGCCTATCCTGGCATGAAATCATGGTGAGGAAACGTATAAGATGCCCGTTTATTACGGCCAAGTGAAACGGTTTTGACGGGTGTTTTTTGGATCCATGGATTTTGCGTGGCTTTGCAGTTTTCTAGATTATAGTTCTTTCTTGCTATATATGCCCCATGAACGTAGCATTTAGGTATCTCAACCGTCATCATTCGTTTCCGCACCTTGTGAGCACCTTCATTCGCTTTATTTATTTGACTAGATATTTATTTTAGGGGGAGAGATTTCATATTCAAGTTTGCGGGTTCATATTTATTTATTTATTTCTATTCTGTCGCTTTTGTGAATCTTCCTCTAGCTCCGCGAGCGCGAACCACATTACCACAATTATCACAACATTGCCAAAATGAAACCAAGATCTAGATCTACCCTCCCCGGAGCTGGAGTACTTTTATTACTACTACAGACCACTAATGCAATAAATCTCGATATAAACTCCTATGGTAAGATTTTTACCTAAAATATATATATTAATATCGTACACGCCTAGCGAACATCAGCTCAAATATCTAACGAGAAAGTAAATATTTAAATTAAATATCCACAGACTCCATAAAATCCGCGGCGAAAACAGTAGCAAGAGAATTGGCGGATACATACTGGGACCCATATTCCGTCAACGGCGTGCATCCGTTTCCTACTTACGTATGGCTTATATATATCCTATCATTAACTTTACAGGTTGGATATTTGCTAATCAACAAGAGATTAGTACTGGTGGCTGCACGGGTCGGTTTTGGGCGCCTTTGGTACGTCGTGCATGTTTTCCTCTCACATGAGATTGCAATAACATTATTCTTTCAATTTGGATATATAGATTTGACTGCCTGAGCGGTTGGCTGACGTGGTATCTAATTATATATAGTCGACTACTGGGCGTTCACCGGAGATACAACGTTTAACGATAATGTTACAGTGGGTACGTACAACTACTCGATTCCTACCCCAGCCTTCTATATATTTCAATAACAGAAAATAATCCCATTAGAGGATATGGGCTAATGAATAATATGGTATATCTATAGGATGGCTTCGAGGCGTTGCCCCAACTTTAGATTTACAACCCGTAGAACAATCATTTAGCGAAGGTATGTATATATATAATCTCTAGCTCTATTGCAGTCACAAACTTTGAGGGCTTTTAGAATATATACACCGGATATATACTGAAAGCTAAATATTAACATTCTTGAAGGAAACGACGATCAGGGATTTTGGTCAATAATGAGCATGGATGCCGCGGAACGAGTATTTCCTGAATCCAAAAATCAGAAGGACTTGGGAGCTGGTTTTCTCGAGATTACCCAGTACGTACGCCTGCATATGTCTATATTGGCAGAATATATTAAAGCTTCTGTTGAGATTTACCTAATTTATAAATTTACCAATTGCTGATATATATACATCTGGTGTTCAGAACGGTTCATAACATACAAGTGGGGAGATGGGATGATGCTACCTGTGGTGGGGGGTTAAGATGGCAGATAAACAAGTTGAACAATAACTATGCTTATAAGAATACAATTTCGAATGGTAAAAAATCATCGATATTCCATCTCCAAAGTGAAGCCCTCCGACTAACCTTCTTACGTATATACTAGGTCTCTTCTTCCAGCAGAGTAAGCAATTTAACACTACCAATATTCGATAGGAAAAAAGACTTAACAGTGAATCGATCCAGGCGCCCGCCTCGCAAAATACACAGGCAATACAACCTACGCCGACTGGGCGGAGAAAACATATAAATGGCTCCGCAACAAAAAGTTCATCCAGGACGACTTTTACATCAACGATGGCGCCAACGTTCCCAACTGCGACAAGTTTTCAACCGAGCGGTGGACGTACAATTACGGTACCATCATGGCGGGCTGTGCTGCCATGTACAACCTTACGGACGGAAGTGCGCGCGCGTACTGGAAAGAGCAAATAGGTATGTGTTCTCAAGTACATAATAATATACACCCAGTTTTTAAAAACGTTTCATCTCGGATTTTTAACTCACGGATTCATTTAAATTCAATCATCTCAGATAACGTGTTGAATGCTACTATCAAGACCTTTTTCGATGTCGAAACCGGTGCGATCAAGGAAATACAATGTCAGGAAGGGTACTATTGCAATGCGGATCAACCTAGTTTTAAAGCATATCTCGCGAGGTATTTTCTTCCCCACCGCTTCGATATGATATGATATGATTTGGTGGTAAAACCGGTGGGTTGAAATATTAACGTGTATACTAGATGGATGGGCTACACGGCTCAAGTCGCCCCGTACACATATAACGAAATCATGCCGCGGCTACGTAAAAACGCCCAACTCGCGGCGGCAACCTGCGTAGGCGGCTCCGGCACGACTTGCGGCTTGAAATGGAATATCGGACCCCAATTCGATGGGAAAGCTGGGTTGGGTGAGCAACTGAGCGCCATGGAGGTTATCCAAAACATTGCACCGTATGTTGCAAACGTAGGGCATGTCTTCCAAGCGGATAACGGGGGTGTATCAAAGTCGAACCCTAACGCGACGGGTACCAAGCCCACGAAGGACAAAGCCTCGGAGTATCTTCCGTATATGTTGCCGAATCACCATATCACTGCAGCAGATCGATTTGGCGCTGCCATCCTTACTATCCTAACTGTTGTTGGGTTCGGTGCGGGGGTAGCGTTTAGCATAATGGACTGAGATTGGGGGAGGATAGATTTGCAGAAATCCTAGAGATTTTTTTGATTCTTTTTTTTTGATGATGGGCAGCTAGCTTGCCGTTGTTATTCTGAGCAATAAATGCTATTATTATATAGGGGGTATAGTAAACTACGATGAGAATGTAGCTATGAAATCTAAATGTGGTTTTCTTTTTTCGTCGATAGATCGATGTTGATTAACTGGTTGTGGCTATGATCACAACGCTGTCCCCTATACGAAGAAGAGTTTATTAGATTATAAAATTTGTATATAGAAAGTGAATTGAACTGTATAGTACCTCTCACAAACAACATTTCTGAATTCTTTTTGACCGTCTGTGTAAATTCCCACGTATCAGTAACGTTCATTGTACAACAATATGAGAGAAAGCATACCCGTATTGTCTCCTCATCATCCTCGTCGACAATGTATATCGTTTCCTCAACTTCTCCGAGAACCAAGTTGCAATGTGAGTCGTAGGCCTAAGACAATGGTGTTAGATTTTTTTTTTTTCTAACTTTCAAAAGGTCGAAGCGCGGCAAAGGCGAGTGGTGGGGTGTTGGTGGACACACGTGTAATCTGCCTCTTAGTTCGCGGTCTCCTCGTAGCTTCACAAAGACGACTTCATCGAGCGATAGACGGACGAGATCGAGCGGTTCCGCGACGGTGGGGGAGCCGTTTTCTACGTCGGCCATGGCTGGGTGGTGGTGGTTGTGGTGGTTGTTTGGATGTTGTCGAAGGGGGAAAAGGTTGGGTTGAATTAATTGAAGCTGCTTTTGTGGAGAGAGCTTGTTCTCACCAACATCCATTTTGGCGACCAGCAAAAACCTTTTCTCGACAACACCCATTAACGAGAACGACTTTTAACGTCACCAGCTTCGACGATAGCGACGACAACGGTATAAAGGGCAATTGGCGACTGGCCTGATACCTCATCTTTCAGGAGAGAGGGAAAGATAGAGATAGAGCAAGGCTCTCGGAGATTGCGACAATGATCCCATCCACCACCGCTCTGAGAGCCCTGCGGCAGACTCTCCGCCAGCTCGGCCTATCATTAGTACCCACCCTCCACCCCACCACCACAGCCGCAGCCGCCTTTGTTTCTCCGATCCACCAGGTTCGCCACTATGCTTCCATCCTCGGAGACCTACGCGATATCCGTACCCAGCATACAAACAAGAAACGAAAAGGTCGCGGTCCATCATCAGGCAAAGGCAAGACATCAGGTCGTGGTCACAAAGGTCAGGGTCAGAGAGGAGGACACGGCCCGCCGAAGAACTTTGAGGGTGGACAGACGCCGCAATGGATCACCAATCCCGAGAAGGGGTTCAAGAACCCTCTGATGAAGCATTTTTCACCATTGAATTTGAATCTCCTGCAATCGTGGATCGACCAGGGCAGGATCGACCCGACCAAACCCATCACTCTGAAAGAACTACACGACTCGAGAGCCGTACATGGGATCAAAGATGGGGTCAAGCTATTAGCTAGGGTATAAATATAACTTTCGAACTCTCTTGTATGACGATAAGAATCTGACAGAAGGCTTCGGAAATAGGATTCCGACAAATTCAAAACCGTAATCGATATCACCGTCAACAAGGCTTCAAGAGCCGCCATAGCGAAGATTGAGGAATTGGGAGGCAAAATCAGCACAAGATTCTACACCAAAGAAGGCATACGATTCATCACAAGACCCCATCTATTCCCCGACGGACATCGGTTGGCTGGTCCCACTGCAAGACAAGATATCGAATACTACAGAGATCCAGCGCACAGGGGGTACTTGGTGGACACCGTCAAGCCGGGCGAATCTCCAAGTTTGTACTGGTATAAGAAACATGACGTGGTGAAGAAGAAGACGGAGGAAGAGGTCATCCAACAGAAGAAGAACAAGGAGTTACGGAAGGAGCAAGCCGCGAATCGCATCTTTTGAGCTGGGAGTGCTCAAGAAATCCCACCCTTTTGATTGACTGTATTTGTGTATAAGATGATATGAGGAGCCCTCGGATGTCTAAAACTCGAGTGAGGCATATATACATAGACGCCATTTTGTACATATCTATTCCTTTTATATACCATTTTTATTCCAACTGGATATGGCTCTCCTAAAAAGACTCCTTGGCAGCTTAATTGTTGTTACAAAGTATGGTTATTATATAATATAAGTACTTCTTAATTCGTGGACGTGGTTGTTCGAGTAATTTTATATCCATCCTTGGTCGCAAGACATTCACCCAAAACTCTCCCCAATCAAACGCTCACCCCATCTCATCTCGACTCATCGCGACGACAAGCCATCATCATCGCCCACGATGCCCACAGAATCAGAAGCCATCGAGTTTGCAAACTCCCCGGGCACGACCTTCTACGAGCTCCTCAACCTCGAAACCACAGCGGCTGCAAAAGATGTCCGACGCGCATACCGTAAAACCGCGCTTCAATACCATCCCGACAAGAATCCCGTAAGTCCACACACTACCACCCCAAACCTCCCTACCCATATACAACGCTGAACATCACTCTTTACCCCCTTCCTCTCTCTCTTTCACTCTCCAGTGAAACCAAAAAATTTATACATATAAAGGCTATATACCAACCAACTACCTCCACTTCCAAACCCCGGCCATGAAAAAAATAGGATAACCCCTCCGCCATCGAAAAATTCCACCTCCTCACCGCCGCGCAAGAAATCCTCTGCGATGTCACCTTACGAGCCGCGTACGACAACACCCTCGCCGCTAAAGTCGCCAAGAAGGCGCGTGCGGACCAGTATGACAAGAAACGACGGGATATGAAGGAAGAGCTCGAGGCGAGGGAGAACAGCTTCAAACGACAAAAGACAGAGGTTGATGAGAAGAAACGGGAGCTGGAGAGGTTGAAGGAGGAAGGTGCACGGAGGAGGATGGAGATGGATGAGAGGAGGAAGAGGGAGGCGGCAGCCACCGCCGCGTGGGATGAAGAGGAGGAGGGTAAGGCTGGTGCTATGGAGGTGGATAATACGGATGAACCGCAGGTCGTTGGGGAATCTAGGTTCTCGGAACTCGATAGGACGGTTAAAATCAAGTGGAGGCGGAAAGGCGCCGGGGAGTTGATGGATAAAGCCGGACTGATAGATCTGTTCAGCAGGTTTGGGACGATTGATGAGTGTGTGGTTGTTTCGGGGAGTGGGGAGAAGGAGAAGAAGTATGCGAGCGCATTGATCGTATTCCATAATATCGCTCATGCGTACGCTGCGGTCCACCGGGATAAAAAGGCATTGGAGGCGGAGGACGACGAGTGGGGACTGTTTCGAGATGTATTGTGGGCGTCAGGCAAGGAGCCGGATCTAGAATTCACAAAACCATCGAAACCGATGAGGAGGGAAGAGCCATCTACAAAGAAGTCCGATGAACCCAGATCGAAAGCTACCTCTAAAAATACTAACGAAGAGGACAAATTCCCGACATTCACGGGAGGCTACAAGCCGTCCACAAAACCAGCGCCTTCGTTTTCCTTCAAAGCATCGTCGTTTAAGAAACAAACTTCCTCGGAGACACCGACACTGTCAGCCGAGGACGACTATGAATCGATAACATTGATGAGGATGAGGGCGAGAGCAGCAGAAAAACGTAAAGCAGAACAAGAGAGACTCGCTCAGGAACTCTTAGAACGAGAGGCAGAAGAGGATGCCGCCGAGTGATACATACACATTTTATATCATTAGATTGGGATGATTGATGATTCAATTACAACTTCGATACCCACACTTATCTTTTTTTTACAAAGCTTCATTCGTTATATTCCCCGTAGTATGCCACTCCGGCACAAAAGCCCTAACCTTCACCACCTCTCCTCCGCCTTCCTCACCTCCAATATCAACCTTAAACTCATCAATCTCAGCATCAAAACTAGCCCCCTCCCCTCCCAAGCTCAACCCCGTCATAATCTCCAACCTACACAACGCCAGCCCTACATTCCCCACATTCCCCAAAAACCTCCCCGCACTCCTCGCCTTCTTATTCACCCTAGCTATATTCGCTCCCGTCGGAATATCCGGCAAAGTACTCCCAAACGCCGCATCATACACCGGCGCATTCGCACCACCATCCTTATTAATCATCCCATCACCAGTATACAACTGCACAGGCAATATCCTCTTCCTCACCACCCCCGTATGTCGCGTGCGTATCGTCAACTCCTGTCCGACATAACACCCCTTGTGGAAATTAATACCGGACATGTAATCCACGTTGGATTCCTGGGGTAACCCGCTCCCGACTATAATCTCACCAGGTGTCTCGGGTACACCCGCCAGATACCGCTTAAGTCTATACGACACCTCATCGTCACCATAATCATCATCCCTTACTACACCTACACCTACACCTTCTCCTCCATCCGTAGTAGCAGTAGTAGCAGTAGCAGTGGTGGTGAACATATGTGCATGCGTGTATTCCTCCGGAAGCACGATTCGACGACCCATACCAGGCGCTCTAGGATCCACACACCCGATTCTTAGATTCGAACCGGCCGCATCATCACCATCATCGGGGAGTCGGAAGGAGTTTGGTACGCTCCATACGGTGAAACCGGGTAGTTCTTTCACTGTGAACTTTGAACGTAACTTGTACCGTCGCATGTGCTTCACCAGCTCTGACGCCAGACTCGCTGCTACATCGATCAGAAACGCTGGTTCATCCGTCGTGCTGTTGTTGTTTGTAAGGGATGGATGTCTGGTGTGGTTTGTGGGGTATATGAAGACGTCATAGAGAACGCGGCCCTACATGTATAATTCGTTTCTTATCAGCACCTTGATACTATACTACTATATTATAATTTTTATAAATATATTGTATGGGAAATTTAAGTAAGTACTTGTGCGGTTAAAAAAGCAGAATACAATCCCTCCACGCTCTTTGAATCCGGGAGGATGTTGGTCGTGATGCCGTTCAAAAATTTAGCCGCATCGACACCTTGAATGGAAATCAACCTGCGAGATTCGGAGAGCTTGAAGATGCGGGTTTCAGAGGGCGGTGATGGTGGTAAGGTGGTCCTCGGTGGAGGTATGATGGCATCGTGAAGGGATGCCGATGTTGATATCGATCGTTTTTGCAGACATGAGCGGCAGATGTAATTGAGCTTCTTGGATATAATCTGGTGTGACATGGTGGGTGGGTTGACTGGCGAATTTGATATTTACGGCGTTCGAGGAGATTTGGATGAGCAGGACAACACAGGGTTGGGATGATTTATCAGCAAAATACCACACACACAGTCTGGCACAGTCTAGACCAAAGTTTTACGCCGAGTGAGCTATGATATATACTTAAGTACTTAAGTATATATGAATAAATATAGAAATTAGATGAGATTATCATTACAACATCTGTTATACCAGCTACTTGACAAGTTCAAACACCGTAAAAACAGGCAATTCATTAACAAAAAATAAAAAAATAAAAAAATAAAAAATAAACAAAGTAGCAAACAAAGGTCAAGTTAAAGTATAAAGTGTGTTTGATTTTTAAAAAGGCTTTTGTATGAATTCAACGAAAGAAGAATATTCATGGACGCACAGTCCATGTCATTAAAGACCACACCAGGCCATTATTGCTGGGCAATCAAAGAGTACATAATTCTTGGTCGAATGAAAAGGGAACAACAAAGATAAACCGCGCTATCATGGACTGAAAAACCTCAAACGAGGAACATGATTTCATCTCGTAATAACAAAAGAAAATCGTATCAATACCAAGAAAATAGTGTCGAGCTGTCAACTTAGTGTCCCAAAGCGGTGCGGACGTTATTTCCAAGCATTTGATTGGGATCATTGGGCTTGGTGGTTTCCGGAAGTTGCGCGTACGGGCCGGCGTGAGTAGCACCTCCAGTATGGCCAACCGGGTTAACACCAGGCTCAAAGCCGCTCGGAGGAGCAAACCCAGCTCCAGCGTTGACAGGAGCGGGAGGAATACCGAAATTAGAAGTAGGAGGAGCGTATTGGGCACCGAGATTAGCTGGAGGTGCAAAGCCAGCACCCTGAGGGGCGAAAGCAGTACCGTCGTAATTCATGCCTGTGGTATCAAATTCCATTCCAGAATCACGCTGGGCACGCAATTGTGCTCTGCCGGTGTTGTGTGGCTTGCGGGAGACATCGACAGGCTTTGGAAGATTTTTGGACTCCTTTGCACTTCCGATGCTGAAGACAGGTGACTCCCAGCGTTCACCGTCACGGGCCATATTCTTGTATTTCGTGGCTGCGGTTGAAGTTCCCGAAGGAAGTTTGATATCCTTGAAGATGGAATCCTCGGTTGTCATTGCGATATTTGCCTTCTTGTCGGTGGCGACTTCCTCAGCCTTCTCCTTCTTCTGGGTGAATTCATGTTGGGCAGCAGACCAATAGCGTTGGAAGACATTTCTTGCATTCTCCGGGTCTGGGTTCTCCTTCATCTCTTGCTCAACTCTATCGGCCTCTGTCTTGATGGCGTATAGCTTGCGATCAAACTCCCCGAAGGATGCTTTGATTTGCTTCTCGAGAACCTTTTGCAAAGCCGGACGGACAAGCTTCAAAAGCAATGGTTTGAAAAGGGCGAAGAGTATCTTGTGCTTGCTCTGCTTGAGTTTGATGTTCATATGCTTGAAGTTGACATCGACCTTGTCAACCTGGAAAAAGTTGGCACGGTCATGTTTCTCAGCGCTCGACATCTTAAGGGTGAAGCTGAAACCTTCGCCTCCAAGGAAAATGTCCATCAAACCGGTATCAGTGAGAGCTGGGAATCCCTGCTTCTTCTTAATATAAAAGCTGACATCCTTGAGATCACACTGAACCCCGGATACAGCGAGCTTGACGTTTTGCTTGTTTTGGCTGGTGATGTTCTTACGTCCCCAGCGGAAGAACGAATCGTTGCCGAGTTCCAAGACATTTGGCATGAGGTTGTCACCCTCGATGACCAAGTTCTCGATGATGACATCGACTTGACTGTCAGTGTACTCGATACGAGGGACTGGAACGTAGCGAACATTTTCAAAGAAGCCAGGAATGATGACGCTGGTAACATCAGTCAAAAGGTGCTTCTTGAAGACGGCCTTGCCATTCTCGTCCTTTCCGAGGTCGTTCAACAACTTGGTGATGGAGTTGGCCAATCGGGCGTTCTGGGGATCTTGAGTGAATTGGTCGCCCAGGAACTTGAGCTCGTCGACAACACGATCGGTATGGTTGCGATAACGCTCACGAAGGAGGAAGCGGCCACGGTCGTAGAGGTTGTTGTATTCGTCGTTGGCAATGTCGCTAAGAATGTATCCTTGAGTCTTCAAGCACTTGCGAATATAGGTATCGACTTCCTTGAACCAGTTCTTCAATTGAGGGTCTTGGTCAGCGTCACCATAAACGTCGTTAATCGCATCGAAGAGGTCATCGGCGGAGGTGTTATTGGCGAATCGTTCGAGGATGGTACGGAGCAAGTTCTCAGAGGTCTTGAGATGATTATCTTCGCGAACAGCTCCGACCGATTGATTTGTTTGCTGTCCAACAGACCTAGTATGTCCGGCATACGTCTCGGCGAGATACAAGAGAGTATCGATGGCTTGTTGATAGTCCTCATGTCCTTGGATTTCGACGACCATCTTTTTGAGACGGTAAATTGTTTGGTCGCGACGATCCTGTGGCATCTTTCCCTTAAGATAGTCCTGGGCCCGCCTCTTGTATTCATCACTCTTCTCGTTGGTCTTTTGCTTGTTTTCTTCAAATTTTTCATCGTCCTTTCTGGCATCTAAATGGTTGACAGCGGCATTGAGACCACCGCGCGCGTCAATTCCAGCCGGACTTCCTTGTTGACGCTCTTGAAGGGCGGTTCGGCCGAGGGATCGAGGATCCTTGGAACCGTCCGGGTGAGCAGCAGCGGTTGCTTCTCCGACAGCCTCTTGAACGTGTTCGGTGTTGACCGGGGCGTTTCTGTTAAAAGCACCCTTTGCACGGTCTCGCATCGCGTCGCGGGAAAGGTTTGGAGCTTCGTGCCAGGTATTCTCTTCAGCAGGATGATCCATCTGGGCGAGCTGTTCCTGAGACGGCTGCAGCTTTCCTCCTGCCTTTTGAGCGGCATCAGAAGCGATATCTCGAAGCATGATGCTAGCATCGCTGACTGCAATTGGAAATCAATTAGCAAAGATATATAAAAAAAAAAAAATGGGCATCAAATGAGATGACTTACGAAGCTTTCTGAATTGTCCGTTGGTGATGATCAAGGTTCCGAGGGCTCTCAAGCCAGCCAGGGCATTTTGGCCATCTTGCTTTGCTTGATCCTTAGTCACAGGAGCATTCGGGCTCGGTCCGTTCGTTGTCTGAGCAGCTTGTTGAGCGTGCCAGATGAACTCTTGGATGGCCTGATCGTGGTTCTTGGTGAGCAAGAGGAGCTTGGCCTCGTTGATGACATTTCTGAGGTCGTCTACCAAACCCTTGCCTTCGTCCGAGAGTTTATCACTCGGAGAAGTGAGGGTTTTCGACTCTAGGACGCTGTTGAGCGCGATATCGATTTGCTTGTTAGAGGGAACCTTGCCGTTGGCGAAGGCATTGTAGATTCCGAATAATCTGAGTTTGTTTTCAATGTCGGCGTCTCTGGCCTGTGGGTCAATGGGACGATTCACCGACATGATGAAACGATTGTAAGGGTGTGATCTTTATTAAGAAAACTTTTTTAGTTTGTTTTATGATGGTATTGATGAGGTGGTTGTTTTGGTGATGGAAGAGGGTAGAAAGTGGGTGAGAGTGTGATGAGATGTTGATGATGAGATGTATTATTCTAATTTCGTGAGTGCTATTGGTTCAGCGTTCAACGCAGCTGCGCAGGTAATAAGATATATCGTGACGTCGTTGTAATTTAAATATCGACTCAAAATATGTCAATATAACTGATCGATCGATTGATTGATTGATTGATTCTTGAGGGAGAAAGAAAAGACAGATCAACAAGGTCGCAGCAGATACGGACGAGAAACCCGTTTATTATATAATTTCACACAGAAACTCGGGTTTCCCTGCTTTTGCGCAGTTGGAATGTGCTAGACGGGTTGGGTATGAGATATTGGTGACGAAACACCCTCAGCGCACTACTACATATTACAATCTGGTATAGTAGCGCTATCGAGCGAGATGTGACCGGCCGCCACCCGGCCCCCCCCCTCCTCCCTCCTTTATTCGAGAGATCGCATATTTATCCTTAGCTTTCCCACTGATCTCCATCGCGCAGGACGATTCATTTGAGATGAATGAATCAAACAAACCCCTCGGAATATCCCGACCACACGTGCGTTTTTACATGACATTTGCAACCGCAACAATCTCTCTAACGTCGTGATTATGTCATGTCACGGACTTTGATCTGATATCCTGCAAAAACTCTCAGAAAAAACTTTGTTCAAAATGTTAAAAAAAATTGGGAGGGTTGGGCAGGCAGGATTAATTCGGTCTGGATTCCGGCGAGCATCCTAGATCCGCATCGAATCCTTTTTAGCAGCATATTATCGCGACGCGTCAGAAGACCACCCCTTCTTCGATGATTAGAATTCTTCTGTCGATTTAGTCGATTCGGTCGATTGCAAAAGTGGTTGCCGTTGCCTTTGTCGTCATAGTTTTTGTTGCGCGACAGCAAAACGTCATAGTGACATGCAACGTCGTTTGGTGTTGCCGGGTACACCCATGTCTCTCCTCCGTATCCAGAAATCCAACAACCCCAACCCATTCAAGCCGTCCCCCAAAACAATTCAAGCCGCATTTGGCAGAGGACTCGTTTCAGACAAACTGGATAATAAAAATATAAAAATACCAAAGACTTGAGGAATCATCGAGTCCATCAAGATTAGTCAGACCTCACACCACTACTCTCCAAAAAATATCAACGACAACAAAAACACCCAAACCTCAGATTAAAAAAAAATCTAAAAATGAAGGTCAGGCGCTTACCAGGGCTCGAACCTGGGACCTCTCGCAGCTTGGATCGACAGTCGATCACCCTAAGCGAGAATTATACCACTAAACCATAAGCGCTTGATATTTGCAACGATGACAAAATCATTTATAAAATATCCAGACTGTTCTAGCAGAGCTTTGATGGAATTTTCACCTCCTAGTGGGAAGGTTCATGATGAGATGGTAGAATTTGTTTAGCCATCAAGATAAAAATTGAGGATCTAATAACATCTAGTATCTATGCGATGGTTTCCCTGGGGTTGTTATGGATCATTTTGTATGATGCAAGAGCCCATTTATGTCAGATACTCACAGGTACTTAAGTAAGTAGGAACCCGATGAGACAGAATCACGGTGCAACCATCCGTTGATTCGAGATCCAACAAATTCAACACAGATATCTTACCCGAGCAGTTTATCATAACACAAACCATTCAAGAATATTAGTAGCATTTTCAATAGACTTATTAAAGGTACAATATTTGCAATGCGACTATAGAATTGATAATGGGTATACTAAAGTTACAAAAGGTAACACCACTAAAAAAGAGACCACTGATATGAGTCTGGCTACGTTATGATAAAAACGTTACAAGCCAAGCTGATATAATAATAATAATAATAATAATAATGACTTTATAAGATGCACCGTCAAGTCCACCGCTGCATATACCGTGGCACATAGCTCTGGTCATCATCCATTCCCAACGCTCCCATCCTCCTCCTCCTAGGCGGATGCACAAACTCCGGAAAATAATACCCCCACCCTTCCAGCCTCCAATCATCCCACACACAATCCCTAATCATCACCCGCTCCAACGTCGTCCAATTAGTCTCCCTCAACGAACTCCGTTCCTCGTGCTTGATAACCTCCAGCATTCCATTCCTCCCAGACACCAACCTCCTCGCGGGGGGCGTACAGAACCGATCTTGATTCTGGTGTACTAAATTCTCTTTATTCCACGCCGTTTGTATCACGCTTCGTATCCGCTCTTGGCATTTCAAAACCAAGTTCGTTCGAGTAGCGACGACGGATGAAATCGAAGGCGTGAAGACCTGCTTGGAGTCTTCGTCTGTTGTTACGAGGGTGGTTAGGAACTCTTTCGCCCCCTTCTCATCATCGTACATGTGGCATTCGAGGAGTTGGATGTGTTTGTCGAGGTTCCAGTTACTCCCCGTGAATGCGAAATCTATCAGGTCCATCTGAGAGTTGACGTAGTATCTTCCTATACGTTTATTAAGACTCGGGTTAGCCAAGATACGTATTATATATATACCATATATCGTTGAGCAAAAATAGCTTGTCTTACGATTCTCCCCTTTGATGACCCATTTCTGTCCGGCAATAGAAAACCCATTCTCGGAAGCAAGATCGATGACCTTTGTCGGAATCTCCTTCCATAAAACTTCCATGACGGTCCCCACCTCTTTCGTCTCCCAAAATTCCCACGACGTGGTAAGATTGATATACAGTTTCCGATCCACACCCGGTAACCCTGAATCCCCATCCGCCAAAGGACCCTGCATTGCGAACAACCTCGTGATAACGACCAAATAAGCGTTATAAACCGCCTTGATAACCCTCCGTCTCTCATCTGCCGTCGGCGGACGAGATTTCCGCCCTGTTCCCTCCGTGTGCGAATCCAGCTGGTATTTCATGAATATCTGTGCCAACCGTTCGATCCTGATGTGAATGTACTTCATCTGTGTCGCAGTTTGCTCGCTGATGGATTGCATAACCATCATGTTTACTTGTCTGTCACCGTCCTCTTCTTCCTCCTCCTCTTCTTCTTCTCGATCTTCATCATCGTAGATATATCCCCCTCCCAAGCTATCTATATCGTCTTCATCGGTATCAGAATCCGAATCGCTATTGTCATTGTTATAGCCGTTCCCGTTTATAGCCTGCTGTGAATGATATGGACTTGCGAGACCTAGCGGGTCTAATTTTTCTAAAACGGCGGCGGATTCGTGGCTTCGGTTGAACCGAAAATTGATGAGTGCGACAGGGAGGAGGAAATGGTCGCGGATTTCGGTGCGATACAGCTTGTCCAGCAAGGTTGGGTGTTTGGAGACAATGTTGGAGGCGGAGTCCGGGAGGGCGAGGCAGAGGTTGTCGAGGTCGGTTTTGTCGTCTATTAGGGAGAGGATGTGGAGGAATATGTCGTAAGGGAGGGATTCGATATTTTTTCGAGCCATCTTTTAGTTAATTTTTAAATAGGCGTCCGGGTTTTCATTTTTCTGGTATATCGACAATAATATGCGTTACCGTCTCAATGTTGAACCGAACTTTGACGATGCATATATAGGAAGTTTGGAGTTTTATAAAAACTTCTCGTTATCAGGTAATTTGATTGGTTAATAAAAAAAAAAGCTAGGATTTTATGCTTCTGATAGAAGCATATCCACGTTCCGACGGTTTTCAACGGTGAAGCTAGCTAGCGTTTTCGTCTGTTTCCGAGATTATGCTTCTTGACGTTGAAAGGATCTGGTTAGCGAGAGCGAGCGAGCTAAGCTAAGCACAACTAGGCCTGCATGTGCGATGGCCGCCCTGTTTAGCAAATATATCGAGATGTGATTCAATGTGGCGTCCGAGAATCAGGATACCGGCCTGAACCTGTGCGGGTAAAGAATGCGTATGATTACAAGTTGGTAGTAGTAGCAAGGAGTGATATATCTCGTCGTGTTGTTCGAAGCTGCGCATTTCAGTTGAAGAACGCGGCGGTGGGTCCGGAATTCGAATGCGAATTGCTTGGCTTGGCTCGTGCTTGCCTTGCTTGCCTGTCTTCCTTCCGCAACAACCAAAATAATCCACAAACACCCCAAACCAGCCTCCCCTCCGAGTGCTTAGTTACCATCCAGCGTACCAGCCTATCTCCGACTTTGATATCCCCCACGACATTCCCTCGAGGTACATCTAGACTCTCTCCCTCACCCGTCACTCCTCCTAACCAGAAACCACTACCATCAAGCATCCATCTTTATTTCCCCCCCTGAGGGATCAAAATATCACAGATGAACGGCCAACCATCCTCCCGTGCCCCGTCGTCCCATCCACAATCCGTCGACGAGGTCATCGCAGACATAAACACCGCAATCGACAAGCTGACCGATAAATTCAACACTGCCTCTCAAGAATTCTTCGGACGGCGTACGTTCTTTCTCTTCTGATCCTTCTTCACACCCATTTCTCATTTCATATCATAATTAGCTACAAAAACTAGCCCGTATGAAGATATTGACTGACGGACTGACTGAACGTACCTTGTTGGAAAACGAATTATAGTAGACGAAATATCCACCCGGCTGGATGTCCTCGAACAGTCCATTCTAGCGTCACACACCACCAGCGAAGTCGGAGAGGAGAATGGAGAGAAGAAGGAAAACGGGAGTGATGTTGTGGGAGGGGAGAAGGAGTGATGAATGTTGGTTTTACTTGAACCACGTACATACGAGATATAGTTTTTACGTTTTAAGAACGTCGCATCATTTTTGGGGAGATACGTCTTAGAAGGGTAAAGGGGGGGG
>LDDX01000018.1:60297-243664 GCA_012184315.1 Arthrobotrys entomopaga
TATCATATCAGATCAGAGCAGGAGTTTTTTTAAAGGCATAGCGTTGGCGTTATTTTTTATACTTGTTTGAATTTCCTAGCTTGCTAGACACTGAGGAGAAGCTCCAGTTTTGTTCAGCCAGAAATATATCCAAAGATTACATGATGCCTTGAGCAATATATATCTTGGTCTGCAAGATTGAACTTGATTACTCTTGTTAATCACGAGACTACAATATGCTTCTCGGTACGAGATGGCACAAGCTCCACAAAAAAAAATTATCATTTTAATTTCCTATTGGATAATGTACTGATGCAAATAAAAAAAAAATCAGAAGAACAAAATGCCCGCCAAATTTGTGCATAACTTTTCTTCCTTCCTTCCTTCTTTCATCATAATGTTGTTTTTACAATTCATCCTTCTGTGGAGCTTCCTCCTCGACGCTCTTAGCCTCATCTTTCTCATCAGTCGTGCTCTGGAACCTTTTCAAGATATTCTGCTTGACAGTCATCTCATCAACCTTGTCAAGATTCACCTTACCACCAGCAATCATCTTGCCCAACCTCGCCAACTCATTAGTAATATATGCGTCACTCTTCTCCGCAAACTTCTTCGCAACATTAAGATAAACCTTGGCGTGCTTCTCCTGTGCCTTCTCCAGTCCGCTCAAGGCACTCTCAATCTCGGTCAAAAGTTTAGCACCACCGCTGGGCAAGGCCTCCTTGATGATTTCGTCCAAAAGCTCAATCCTGCCAGCGTTGGGGCTGAGTTGACCACCGGGCATACGATGGGTGCTGGACATCTGGTTCATCCATTCCATGATTGAATCCTGATCGCGTGGACCTTGATATTCGACCGCGCCTTCGGTTTCCGGGCCGTCGGCGGCCGCGAAAAACTTGAGTGTGGGGAAACTCTGGATCTTGTGCTTGTCGCAGGACATCTTGCCGGAGGGAACATCGCAGTCGACTTCAGCGATTGTCACACTGGGTTCGCGGGCGTAGTCCGATGCAATCTTTTCGTAGACTGGTGCCAAACTCTTGCAATCTACAACCCCCACAATTATCATATTAGCTTTGATTATCCCAAGGTTGATAATGAAAGAGAGAGGGAGAGAAAGAGAAAGAGAGGTATGGGAAGAAGGAAGACCTACGTCCACACCATGGAGCGTAAAACTTGACCAAAACATTCTTGGAAGGATCGCCGGTGACGCTCTCAAAGTTGGCGTCGTTGAGGACCTTGACCATCTTTTCCGGTTCCTTCTTGGCTCCCTTTCCTCCCTTGGGTTTCACGCCGGACTTCTCGGTGATGAATTTAGATAAAGCTTCCAGAGTCCGTCCGCTGGAGTAATCAATTGGCTTGTCGGATTTGCCATCGAACCATTTGAGGGTTGGATATCCCTTGATTCCAAAACGTTGAGCGAGAGCTTTGTGGGCTATTTTATGGAATAAGAAAATGATAGGTTAGACAGGTGGGATATACGAAGGGTTGTTAATTGTTTGAGAAGGGTTTTACATACCATCACCGTCAACCTTTGCAACAGTGACCTTGTCCTTGACAGAGGTAAAAGCTTCTCCTAACTCCTCGTAAGTTGGCGCGAGCTTCTTACAATCTATAAACCCCCATGAGGTTGGTTAACATTCCATTCATTTATTCATTCAATTTCAGCCCGCTTGATGTCACGCGAGTGAACAAGCCAGGTGATTAAAAACTCACGTCCACACCAAGGCTACCCAAAAACTGTCAGCTTTGACATACACCCAAATGATAATTGATCAGATACGACAAATGGCAAGAAATTAATTAAATACTCACAGCAAAAAACTTGACCAATGCAGGCTTCCCGCTCTTGAGAACGATATCGTCAAAGTTCTTTGGTGTGAGGTCGACAACCTCCGCCACCGCAAGAACAGCATAGAACAGCACAGAGGCCGTAGAAAGGAACTTCATTGTGAACAAATTAAAATGCGAAAGAAATAAATTGCAACGCAATGGCTAAGCTTTTAGGCAGGAATGGGAGAATGAAAAACAATAATATATGGGGAAATTTAAATGGGGAAGAAGCGAGCGGTAGACCCGTCCTTATATACACCGGCGCGATTGATTTGATATAAAGGTGTCGTTTAACCCAACGGCGTGTGTGTCTCCCTTCTCCTTCCCTGCTGTCCGTCTGTCCCGTTGGTTAATATAGTAGCTGGGTGTAGTTAGTGTGTGTCTGCTTGGTAATTATGCGGATTACTGGCCGCAAACTAACGACAAGGCCAGCCTGTAAACAAGCTTCTTAAGCTTGCCCCCCCGCCATCCGACTTCCCCCCAGCGTCATCCCTCCGTGGTCTCGGGGGCTATCGATAAGCCTATCCCTGGGGGCTCGGGAAGGCGCAAAAAAAACCTGCGTCACCAAAAAATTTGATTAAGCGACACCCAGCCCACCTTTCGAACCTTCGACCTTCAAGTAATATCATCAAAACCTTCATTAACCACCACCATCCCAAAGATTGCAATCGCTCAAGAATTCCACCAAAAAACCAAACCACAATCTCTTCTCTCTCCCCTTCATCAAACCAAAACACCTCAAGTACCATCCACAAAAAGGAAACTCGATCAAAAATCAATAAAATTCCAAAATGGTTCAACTAGTCGAAGTCCCAGACGAACACTACGACGAAAAACAGCAAGGTCCAGCAGGCGACGACGACGCATACTACACCGACACCGACTCCTCTCTCGCCGACCAATCCGACGACGATGACGACGCAGCATCGGAAACATCCTCCCTAGCAGATCTAGACTCGGAAACACTATACGACCGCTTCATCGCGTTAAAAGACATCATCCCGCCCTCTCGTCGGGCTCAACTTTCCCGCTCGTTCAACAGCACTTACTCCCTCGTCTCGAGCGGGTTATCATTCGGTGGGAAATCAATGTGGGTGCTCAGTACGAGTGCTTTGATGTTGGGGGTTCCCTACGTGCTAGCGTGGCAGGAGGAACAGCAAGTTATCGAGATGGAGAAGGAGATGGCGATGCAGCAGAATTTGAATGAAGTCAGTCTCCCTCATCTAACCCTTTTCCTATCCTTCCTTTCTCGCTTTTATAAAGTAAAAGGGCATGGCATTGCTGACAATTTCAATTTATAGCTCATCACACCTGGCTCGAAATCCTCACTAACACCACCAGAATTACCCAAGCGGTAAAAAAACCACCATACATACATACCACCCTGAAGAGTCAATACAAGACTACATACCACCTACAAAAATAAACCTAAAGATTTAAAACAAGCCAAAAAAAGACGAAACACGACGATTTATTTATACTATCTTATCTCCACCTATATCCCACACACATCAAATTCTTTTCTCCCCTCTGCAAATCATCTGTTACCCCCCGCCCCCTCCCCGTCACGATCAAAAAAAACGACCCACAAAAACTTTTGTTGTTGCCAAAACTTCTACATGTACCATAGAAAAATAATCCTTTTGCCGTTTATGAAATTCGCTCGCTCGCGGGGGTTGGTGTAGATCTTTCTTTCTTTATATCACTGGACGGTTAACTTACTTCTATTGTAAATATATCTCTCTCATGCAATATATTTTTTTACATTCAATCTTACATACACGTACGAATGGATACCTTACGATCTCGAAGTTTACATTTTACAAACATCACAAATTTGTTTGAAAAAAATATATTATTTGAGGCGAGTGGTTCATTCATTATTGTCATGCTAAAACTAAAAAAAAACAATAAGAGATAATCCTAAGGATCGAGAACGCCTGAGAATGCTAGTTATAGTACACGCAACCTAAGGCCATGAAGGGAAAAAAAAAAGAAGTTGGGATGAAGTACTTTAGAAGTTACATCAGCTTAAAAAGCTAATCGCCATGACTAAATTTTGCCTTCGACATCGAAAACGGTCCATACAAACTAGAATGTTTATACTATCGGACCCGTATCGAATACACTCAAAGACAAAAAAATAATATAGGCGTAAAAGGAAAAAGGAGTGGTTATTTTCATCTCAGCTATCTTGCAGATCTCTCTGTCTCGCAATTTGGTGGTTGCGATTTCCATCTCTGTTTCCGTTCTTGTTAAAACAGAGAAAGTCGAACGGAAAAATCTTAAAAGATATCTAGAGATGTGACTTTCGTCACATAAAACCCCATAATTTGAAAGGCATGATCGTATAAAGAAAGAAACAGTGAATAACCGCCGCTTGAAAAGAAAAGAAAAAAGAAAGAAAGAAAAATAGAAAAGAAAAATAGAAATAAAAGCTAAAACCACTCGCCCCAATTTCGTAAATAAGTCGTTGCGTTTGGAAGGAGGATTAAGTAGACGTCTCTGGATCAAACTCGGTCTTCACCGAAAGAGGACCGCCAGCTTTCGTTCCCTTCTTGCTCTTGTCCACATTCGGTCTATCGGATTCTTTGACCTCGCCAAGATCGAGAAGGTCGTCGAAATCAAGGAAACAGTAGTCGTCCGAGTCCGAGTGATATCCCGTGTCCGTAGCTTTGCCCTTCGTAGCTTTGCCCTTCGTAGCTTTGCCCTCCGTTGCTCGGCTCGGCCCAGCATCTGGGTTTGAGACTGCGCTCGGCTCACCGGATTGACCATCATCGCATCTAGAATTCTGGGTAACCACTCTAAGGCCTCGAGCCGTGTGGTCCGAAGGAAGAGGACTTTGAATCGGTTGGACTTTGGCTTTGCTCTTTTTGTCCTTCTTCCTCTTCTTGAATAAGAAGTGTCCATTTCGTGCTTTGTAGACCTCCATAGCATCGTCAACGTAAGTTTTGAGCCTTTCCAGTTGCTCCATAATTTCACCTTCATCTTCCGCAAGCCACGGTTGGAAAATTGAGGCGGTAAAATCGTATACCATCGAGTTCTTGTTACGCCCTAGACCGAACTCACTGACACCGTCTGGACCGAGAATTTTTCTGTCGATAAGTTTCTCCTTGACCCATGAGATAAGATGTCGTTCCCAATGCTTCAAGTTGTGGTGGGCCTGGATGACCTGAACACAATTCCTACACTCACCGGTTAGCAACAACCTTCTTGAAATTAAAATTTTAGATTTTTTTTTTTAACTTACTCTCCCAAATTGAAACGGAGACTGACACCTTCCCCTTGACGAGGCGGAAGTTTTGTCTCGACATCCTCCTCTGGACCGAAGAGCATATTGTCCAATTGGCCGTCTTGAATATTGCTACAAGGAGTGCCGAAAAACTGGATTCCATTACTAACCTTGTGTCGGCGCTTGCAGCAACTGCAACGGACACGGTCAACGCCGCGATCTAGACGCGTGAGTGAGACATTGTCACCACTCTTATGTCTGTTCCATCGGTAAGGAGACTTCAATGTGAAGTTGCCACGTCTCATCTCTTCTTTGAACTCGCCACGCCACTCATCGATGATTGCCTGGAAACGTACTCCGTACAAGGCTCGAATACCACGCATGACTAAAGACATGATTCTGTCTCTTCCAAGCGAAACGTTGCCCCCTTCAGTGTGGTGGTTTTTGGGAAACAAAAGTTGGGACACAACATGGAACAACAAGGCTTTATAGGCGTCTTTGTCACTCTTTTTCGGATCGATTTCAAGTCTCGAGAGACTATGGTCGAGTATAGGGTTTATTTGAAGAGCCCTTCGGCGAGTTTCTCGTTTGGAATCCTTATCTTGAGCTTTCGGTTTAGCCTTACCAGAAGCGCTGGCCTTCTCAGCAGCAGCGCGAGCCTCTTCATCAGCCTTGAGTTTCTCTTCCCAAGTCGGCTCTAGTTTTACTTCAGATTCTTCCACATCCGAGTCTTCTGGTGAAGAGATGATTTCCTGCACGTGCTGTTCCGTAACCGAGCTTTGTTGTACGGTTGGCACATGCGGATTGGCTTCACCTTCGGCATCAAATTCGGAAAATGTTTGATCTTCTTGACCTTCTTGACCTTCGGAAGGCTTCGATGCTGCGAGTATAGAAGTAATTTTGTCTGCTCTGTCTGGGGAATCGTTTTCAAATAGCTCAACTATAGTAGTGATTGGCGGAGCCGGTTCATCTTGTTGCACAGGGTGCATAGGGTTAACCCTCGACTGATTTGAGGGACCACTGGAATTACCATTATCGTATTTGTGACCATTAACAACGACCTGAGCCAGGGTAGTAGGAGCTAACGAGGCGGCTTGAATGGCGTTTGCTCTAAAACTATTATTATCGTTATTAGATCCCGATGGATTGGCAGAAACGACTTGAGTGCCGAGCTTGGATGCCTGTCGTTGACGGTTGAGTTTCAATGAGCTGTGTGGGGTAGCGGAACCTTTGATATCGATATCCATATGATCTTTGAGAGAGATGGTATCCGTCTTCTTGCGAGGAGGGGCGGAAGACAAGTTACTGGATGCAGAGGAAGATCTCTTATCGTTGGCGGGAACTGGAGACTCCAAACGGGGAATTAGAGGTGGTGGAGAGGGGCGAGTCGGAATGGGGTGTGGATTTGCATTGTTAGAACCTGGGATCGCATCCTCTCTGACTGTCGAGATAGGGGCAGGATGTGTGTAACCGTAAGGGACATATTGAGGTCCTTGGGGAGGGCGAGACTGAATCTGAGCGGGGTTGTGAACATATTGAGGGTAGTAGGCGGTATAGCCAGTTGAATGATGGCTGACTGGATAGTAAGTGTTTGTCGGTTGGGAAGGATATCCGCGAACCGAGCCGCTTTGTGAACCAGAGGGCAGAGGATTTCGAGGGTCGCGAGTCTCTCGGTTGATGTAATTTCGATCCGAGGTTCTGTGATCGTCACGGGAGCGTGATCTGCTCTTCGGATCACGATGCCGAGTGTAGTCTTGGGACCCAGGGTTTGGTGCGAATGCATTTTCCGGGTTATGGGAAGAGCGCTCCAAGAGCCCATGATAATCAACTCTTCGAGCTCCGCGAGAGGATTCCGGGTTCGAGGTACGACGATGAGCAGCAGCAGAGTGGTAATCTGGTCCTTCGAGTTGTGGCAATCGATCTCGTTCTCGATTAAGAGAGCGTCCTCGCTGCAGAGGACGCCCACGGGGCGGTTCATCAAGGTGATCCTGATTGTTCTCCTTTCGGTCCATGCTGATTGGAACTCGCTGGTCAAAAGGAACGAGATTTCGAAATGAATTGATGATGAGGGATAGTGATATGAAGGACCAAAAATAGCTGGGTTTTTGAAGATAATCAGAATCAGCCGTGACAATTATCAAGGGATCTGACGAACCGTAAGATTACAAGATATGCTTGAGGCAAGAGTCGTGATCAATTACCAGGAGTAGAAGATGACGAAGTTGCAACAAGCCTTGTAGATTGAAGGCAATATCAGAAGGAGGGTAGATTGAAGCAATGCAATATCGTTGAGAATCGATCGGGAGAATTGGCTACAGCTGTCAGTGCTCGCTAGCTAGCACTTATTGAAGCAGCACAAAAACCTCAAAAAGGAAATTGGGATAGAGGGGATAGTTGAATAGTTGAGAAAGGATTGATTGTAGAGATGATGAAGTTGGTGATGAAGAGAAGAAGGGGGAAAAGGCTGAAGAGGAATGAGGTTGCTGCCTTCTTATGCTTGAGGTCCCTGCCAGGCGATGGCAATGAGGGAAAGTCGGACCCCCCCCCCCTCACAGTTACTGCCCTCCGGCAAGGAGCAACCCGAGTGTCGAAGGATTTGCAAGCAGAAACAAGGGGACGAGGGTCTCTGTCGGCAATAGGCGTATGTGTGTGTGTATAGTTTGTTATCAACGGCGATTGATGATTGATAGTGTAGTTGATTAAGAGACTGTTGTGCGGTCAACGCGATGTGCCCTAAATTACAGCACCACGACGAAAGCCCTCTCACAGCCCGACGGCATAAATCGAGTCGCTGAGCACGTTGCACCTAGTACGAACCATCTTTTGGAGGGAAAGGGATATAAGCCCTCGACTAGCCGACAGTAGTGCTAACTTGCAATACGTCATAGCGAGTGCTTCTCCTTCTCCGCAAAAGACTCTACAAACCATCGTCAGTATATCTCCAAATCGTATAAAGGTTTCTCGGATATCAAGCTAATATGAACGAGGAAACTCACCCGATATAGACCCATCAATATCAAAATGTGATGAATCCGTCGGTTTATCAGCATCAACAGACCCATTCAATTCAACCTGTTGGCCTGCTCCTTCCTTTTCCGAATCATCGACAGCCTTGTCTCCGCTAGTTTCAACTGGGTCTTCTTCTCGCGGTCTCTTGACCTCAGTCCGCTCCTCATCGCAGGCGCTGCCATCGGTGGCCAGATCGGCTCGAGGAAACCGCTCGTATCGCTGTAAGACCGCTAGCTTTCGCTTTGAGGGGATCATAACCCGCACCTCAAAGTTACTGCTGCCGCTCAGCTCTTCAAATGTGAATTTCGATGTCGATAAAGTTGGCGATGCTGATGCTGAAGGTGAAGAAGATGATGTCAGGCTGGTGGTGAGCATCCGAGTTGTTTTTCGTGATGGTGTGGTTGTTACGCTCCCTCCATTTTGAATGCGCTTGGAACTGTTACTACTCCGAGTTGGTGTCTTCACAGGAGAGTGATGCTGGAGAGCAAGAGCCGGGACGTCATTAGGAGAGAGCCCAAGGGCAGCAACTTCGCTGGGGTCTAGCAGCGGCATGGTTTTGCTGTAGTGGGATTGGTAAGACTCTGGCTTTGTTTCCAACCACTGGCTTTGACTGAAAGGTTTCAATAACTAAGTACTTAAGTATGATTGATAGGATGATGGATGAAAGGATGAAAAGAAGGGAAGGTTGGAGACTTCGCGAGAAAGGGAAAAGCGAAAGATATGTGGGCACTGATTGGCCGGCGTTCACGTTTCTGCCGAAGCGAAGCGGGCATGGTTGCCTCATGGCGGCGACCATCCCTGTCGCTGATGAACTTGAAAATATTTATCATGCTGTTGCCGACTGTAGCGTCAACCGAAGGTCAAAGGTGATCTATATATTCAATTACCTACTTAGGTATATACGAGGGAATAAAAATACAATCAAAGCAGAAACAACTATAGTTACAGAGCGACATCATACATGATGATGGTGTATTGAGTGGACCAGGAGGATAGTAGCAGCGCTGGTAGTTTGAAGATTTATAATTTGCTGCTTTCAAGCGAGATAACCTCAACTAAGAGAGCTTCCAAGCTTTGTCTCCAAAGAGTTATCACTTGAAAGTACCTGTAGGCTCAATCATATAAGAACATCTATATTCCACTATGGTCAAGCTTTTTGGCCCCATTATTATATAATGATAGGACATTCTAGTTTGAGACCAGTTATCATTCCAAACTTGTATAATACAACCTACTAGTATACTATAAAAAAAGCTCATAAGATTGGTCTTCTAATGAATCGATAAGACCTTACCCGAATATCTCTATCGTACAATCCAGCTCTATAAGACTTTGGAACACTACCTCCTCGCCTGCCTCTTACTCTTCCCCAATCTCGGAGCTTTGGCCTTTTTCCCGCTTCCGAACGAATTCTTCTTCATTCCTTTGCTGCTAAACCCGCTCATATCGCCACTCGACATGGCGTCACCACTCTTCGCAAACTTTTTCCTCCCGCCAAACCCAAACTTTTCATTCTTCTTTTGTCGTTTCGCATTCGGTGCGCCACCGTTACCACCACCTCTCCTATCCCTACCGGTAGTTTTTGCAGCCTTCTCGATAGCGATATCGAACGGATCATCTTCGCGTTCGTCGCCCAGATCGGCGCCCGCTCGTTCTAACAATCTAATTAGCAAAAGCCCCCCCAATAAAATTTAGAAATTTTTTGAATTGAAAAAGTAGAGACATACTCCTCTTCAGAACTGCAATCTTATCCAACATCTCCCTTTTCTCCTTGTGCCGTTCCTGTAACCTAGCAACCTGTACCTGCTTCCCAAACTTCTTTAAATCCCTCTGTCGCTTCGCATCCGCCGACGCCTGCTTCTGTGCCGCTTCTTCCTTCATCTTATCCTTGATCTTGCCCATGTGTTCCTCGCTCTTGACCATTTCCGCGAAATAGTCCGTGGGACGGGTGAACGGTGCGCCTTCGGATAGTAAAGCCGCGCGGCCACGTTTGGCGGCATCGAGGGCTTGTGTGTAGAATGCGAGTTCACGGGTGAGATCATCGTGGACATCTTTGATTTCTACGGGGTCGGTTGTGGTGAGGACGTGGTGGAGGGAGAAGGGAGTGGATCTTTTGATGGGCAGGGCGATGGAGGCGTGGGCGGAGAGGAGGGCGGAGTGGTTGTCTATTGTGAGTTTTTGGCGGGGGATGATGTCCGCTTCCGGGTCTTCGTCCTCTTCGTCGACTTCGGAGAGTGGGACGTCCTCGTCGTCCTCTTCTTCCTCTTCTTCATCGTCAACGTCGTCTTGTGCCGTCGGTTTTGATGTCTTGTGATTGCCATTGACTTTTGGCTCCTCCATATCCACATCTTCGTCCTCCTCGTCCTCGTTCTCATCTTCTTCTTCATCTTTATCATCTTCGCTGTCCGAATCGCTATCGTTGAGTCTCGAAACATCAATCACCCTCTCGTTTTCCTCATCGCTGCTCTCATCCTCCCAATCTTCCCCTTCTCCATTCTCCTTTATCTCTTCCTCATCCTCCTCTTCAGAATCATCCTCCTCTGCTTCCTTTTCGGCAAGCTTTCTCTTTCTCTTGTTTGCTTCCTTTTGTAATTTCTTTTGTTTCTCGAGGTAGGGCACTTTACCCTTATCGGCGGCGAGTATCTGACGTAGTTTGGCTTTCGCCATTATGATTATATGTGCGTATGGATTGCAATAGAACAGACGATGGGAGTGACGGTTTTTTCCCTTTCGATCGGTGAACGGTAAGATGGTGTTAATTGCGATAGATCACCCTAGTCTGGAGGTAACAGTGCAAGATAAGTCGAGTCGCAGATTGAAATGTTCAAGTTTTTTTTTTTTTTTTTTTTTTTTTTTTTTGCAGGGATCTTTTTCTGCAGCGACGCGAGAGCTGGAAAAAGAAAAGAAAGCGAGCAAACGATATCCAACAAGTTAACGCCTCAAATTTAAATTCATTCCTCTATTCTTATAATACAACTTCAATTTGTCAAAAAGTGTATGCACGAGCTATATTATACTACAAATACGATTAAACAAATTGAACAAAAGGTATAAACCATAATCCTACCATGCAGTCAACAGCTGGTTTCGTTGATAACAACGGGTATTAGTAGTAGTCGAAAATAAACTCCATATCGAAAGTGTAAAAAAAAATTGGAAAAAAATGGAAAAAAGAATATTGACAAGAGGGGGATTCGAACCCCCGCGGGCTAAGCCCATGAGAACACACCAACTCAGTTGATGAAGCTTTCGCTTGAGTCTAATTTAATCTGTTAGTCACCTTGTTCGACAGACTTGATATGTTGGCGAATTATTGAACATACCACACGCCATAACCACTCGGCCATCTTGCCTTGTGTTGATGACAACTCGGGCAGATTTGTATATTATCAACCTTCTCACTTTTTCCTAACTACCTGATTCGAGACATCTACACTCAACCATCATTGCTTCATAACCAGATACATTTATCATACGATAACTACATTACTTAAGTACTTAAGTAAATAGTATACCCTTTATCATAGTTTCATGAAGAAGAATTATCATAAAATCTTAAAAGAGGAGGATTAATATACTCGCCCATATTCAACATCCATCCTTAAACATGACCATTCGAATAACACAAATACATTTAACACCATGATGGGGGGTATATATAATATTAGAAATCATCATAGCTTTTCACATAAAAAATGGGAAACAAGGGGAAAAAAAAAAAAAAGCATGCCGCCAATTAAACCGAAAAGCAACGCCAGAGCACCATCGTTGATTAGAACAAAGAACAATAAATTAAATTAAAAAAAAAAGTATCCATATCCATTCCCCATCCTGTATACGACCGAAAAAATAAAATAATAAAACAGTGAAGAATGGCTCCGGGCCTAAACCTTCAATCGATTCTCGTAGCAATCCCGTATGTGCAATCAGCACACTCCAGCGGGAAACCATGACTTCGATTTATTAGCCTTCCCCTCCAACCAAGCCACCAAGTTACTACCCCAAGTTAGCTTCCATCAAAAACCATCCAAGTCTTATATATAGCACTGAATGGGAAACTCACTCTAAATTCGTGCAAGGATCTCGAACAAGCTGGTCCTGCAGCACATGCTGAGCTTGTTCTATATTCGCTTTCTTCTTCTCCAACGCCTCTTCCGTCGCATGCTTCCTCAACTTACATGTCCTCCAATGATCCGACGACTTCCTGGCCCCTTCCAACGTCGTAGCATCCTCAATCTCAAATGCACACTCCTTCCCTTTCTCATCATGCCCCATACACTTCCATTTCGTTTCCACACTCGCCGCAGCAGCAGCAGCATTCATTGAAATCCCGGGAGGGACATTCGAAATCTTCAATCCAGACCTCGAACTTTCAATCCCTTCCTCTGACTCTTCTGGTGCAGGTGCTGCTATGGTCACCTTCCTAGGGCGCCCCCTTCCGACCTTCACACCTCCATTCACGCCCTTCATCCTCGCATTCCGCTTTGCTTCCTTAACCGGCTGCAGAAGCTCCTGAAAGTACGTCCCCCGGTTCACATTTTGCAACAAGTCCACCGCCGTGTCAAAGTCCCAGTCTGCCGTATCAACTAGGTACTCTGTCCCTGGCACCCGACGCACCAAACTTGAATCTTCAATCTCATCCTTATAATATCCCGTAGCGTATATCACATCGATGTACACCGGCTTCAAACCATGCTGGCGCCGCCATTCGGTGTTTTCGTCCGCCAATTCTATCAGTTTCTCGTAATCGGATCCATTTTCCGCTTTCGAGCACTTTTGATATAACGAGTGCAGCTGTGTTAGCTTTGATATGGCTTGATCTCGCAAGTCATCGTATCCGGGATGGTTCTCATCGAGGGGGATCACGGCTGCACTCGAGATTTGTACTTTCTTCTGGCCCTTCTTGGACAGCTTTGCCTCCGACATGGAGCTTGGCGAGATATGCTCAGGCGGGGCTGTCGCTGCTGCCGATCTGGTCATTTTCTTGGTCGGCGGGATTATCGATTTCGAGGAAGGTCGTAAACCCGGAAGACGTGATAATTTATTCGCAGGAATGGCGTTGGTCTTCAATTTGATGAGTTCCTTCAGCTTATCGACCGAAGGTTTTGGCTGTAGGGGCTCCACAGGTTTCGGTGGGGGCTTATCGATTGTGGGTTTTTCGATTCCTGGAGGCACGAAATCGTGTTCGATAAATGTCGGTGGGCTAGCAGCAGATGAAGGCGACGCTTGTGACGATCGTGTCGAACGTGTTACCCTTCCCGACAATACCAATTTTTGATGCGAATCCACCGGCAGCGGTTCAGGAGAGGGTGACGAATTAGATATTACCCGGTCCGAACGCCGCGACTTCTGAGCGAGTCTAACGATAGTAGTCTTACCTAGTGTCGGCTTACGCATGGGTTTTTCCGCACCAGTCTTCCTACGGCGGGGTCCTGGCTCATCTGTAGAATTGTCGCGTGTCTTTCGTTTCGAACTCTTTCCCGCCTCGGAGCCACCACTGCTGGTGGTACCAGAACGATTTCTAGTGGTTCTTCGGGGAGGCAGCGATGGTGACTCTGGAGGCGGTGGTGGTGGGCATCTTTCGGTAAGTCTCTCGGCTTTCCGTTTGTCCTGATTCTCAAGCTCATGCTGAACCTTCATTATGGTAGCTTCTATCTCCTTAATCTCGTCCTATCTCCTCATTAGCTCCAAATAACCTAAGATTTATAATCCGTAAAGGAGACATACAGCATGGTTTTCGGACATGTAACCCCAAAACGGGGTTCGTTTATACTTTGCATGCATGGTTTCTTCGAGAAGCTGGGCGATAATGAAACGACGGTGTGTTTCGACGAGCCTTTCGCAATCTTTCGGAGCACCCAATACTGGATTCTCGGACATCTGAACCAAACACACACCGAAAGATTAGTTCAACAGTGCGAATTTTAATAGAATAAGTATACATACCTCCTGATATAGTTGCGACATGGCTGTCTTGACCCGTGCGCCCTTTGCAGAGAGATGACCGTATTTATCGGCGATGAAATTGTAGATGGCGGCCTTCTGGAGCATAATGTTGTAGATTTCTCTGTACTCCGACGCAGGATGAATACCGTACCAAGCAGCGTTCCCCAGCGCCCAAATGACAATCTTCTCATCGCTGAGTCGTTCGATTGACCATCTTCTGACATTTGCGACTTGGATTTCCTGATTGACGAGATCGGGTTTCAGAGCTATGCAAAGTATATATCCTCCGTGTTAGCGAGGCACATTCACAGGCACCAGAAAGCGTAGACAAGGGTAGCTGAACGGGTAGGTAGCTATTACCAAATTCTTTGAGGTCGTCGGGGATGGTTTTGATCGTTCCTTTGACATTGAAGGGCCCTTTCTCCAGGACGTCCAAGAGATCTATCAGATATTCCTGGTGGCTAGATTTCGGCGACCAAACGATAGCGTCATAGAGGTCGCAGGTGGGCCATTGCATGTAGTGCAGCTCGTTGGGGTTTTGCTCCGTGAATACTGATAGCTCCAGCATAATTCTAGGTGGCGGCATTTGGAAAATATGGTGCGTGTAGCTGGCACCGGCAACGTAGTGGAGATGTGCGAGGTGAGAGTATCGGCTGGCAAGCTTGGCCGAAGCTCAGCGTTTGGCAACGATAATCGGCGGTGGCTCAATATGGCGGGAGTGTTTCTGTTTACGCAGCAGTTTGTTTACGTGAGATGATGACGGCAACGGCTGAGTGGCGCATCATGGCGCATGACATTGAGATCGTGGGCAAGGGTGAATGAACTATGATCAGGAACGAGGAGTATGGTGAGCGAGAGGGAATGCAGAGGGAAGACGGGGTGTCTCCGGGAAGGTTAGTTGATTGATTGGTTGTATTTGAGTGTTCCTTATTGGTTCGTCGAAGGAGGCGGGATACATAAACCAATATGGTATGCAATGCGGACTGCTCCAGCGATTTGGATGACTAAGCCGAACCCAACCAACGCAACTTTCATGAATTACGTAAGCTCACATTTACGTCGTATATATTGCGATAAATATAAATATCGACGCGACTGAGCTCGGATGCGATACATCGTCACAACAATTAATTAAATATCGTATCGATACATCGGAGCCGCGAAAAAATACACATCATGCCTTACATTCTGTACTGTATTATAGAGCTTTTGAAATACCATTCCACGTTAAAAGAGCGTTACTCCAAGATCTAAATTAATATTCCATGATACCTCAGGCGCCACTCTTGTAGCTAGCTTGTGCATGTTAACATGATCATGATATCACAAGTACTGGTTAACAACGCTGAGGCCAAGAGAGCGTACGTATATATTGTCTCGTAAACCAGCCGCGCAGCACGAAGCGTATATATATCTAATTGTGTATGTGGGGCTTTAACTCATGAAACAAAGAGAGAGGACGTCTTGAGACGGCGATTAGTGTACTACTATAACGGAGTGTGACCTGGTCTCGTACCCAGGAGCAACCCATAAACAAGGCCTCCAGAGGACAAAACACAAGTAACATGAATGCAATGTCAAGCCGCCTTATACGTAAGCTTGTGCAAGAATCTTAGCGCAAGCCAGTACATCCTATGACTCTTCCAAGATTAAACATGACCAGGAATAGCTTCCAAGAACCGTGAAGGTAAAGACCGTGTCAAGAACAACATCCACCCAAGGGAATAGCAAAGCGTCTGAGGTCCCAGATAAAGAACCACAGATGCTTCAAAGCCGACCATAATTCCGAACTGCTGTAATAGTAGTAAACGTGCCAGGCCAGCATCGGCATTGTCCACATGAGGAGAACAAAGTCCACATTGAAAGCAAATTTAAAAACTATTCGCGTTCGCTCAGGATAAAGCTCAGGATCGTACCCGGGTCCTGGAATTAATAGGAGAAGCCAACAAGCAATTTTGCAGATAACAAAAATCTGCCAAAATATAACATCAAACCCATTTCGAGCAAGGGAGATATTCATTGAGACCATTCCCACGAATTGAAAAATGGATAGAATTGTGAATACCGGGTAAGGAGGCACCTTCGATTCCAGGTCAGGGTCTTCATTGTCGTTTGGGTAGGAGTCCCTGAAGCGTGATAGTTCTTGTCGCTCTTCTGTCGTCAGCCAGGTGGGGTACATGAAGGACGATACGACCTTTGTTCTGGATCCAAGGGTTCGAGATTGTGAATTTGGGCATACACTTCGCTGTGCACAGAAGCAAAGGCCGTTTGCTTCGAGGTCTATAGGATCATTCCGGCTTGCGAAAGATTCGCCTATATTCTAGGGTTAGTGAACGATAGGGTGGTTTTTTTCGCTCAGAACAAGCTAGACACACCTCGAAGTTGTGCACCGTTGGACGCTGCCATTTTAGTAAAATGTTATGTATCCTTGAAGGGAATATCTATCAACGGTTCTGAGATTGTGTAGTTTGAGCTTGTCGCTGGATTGAATTTCGCTGAGATATATGGTCAAACGGGCTAAAGTATCACTGATGAGTGTAACAAGATGTGTCAACTTCTTGATGGCCTAAACGTATTGAATTATGATTTCTCTTAAAAAAAAAGAAAAAAAAAAGAGATCGATAGATAATCTGTGGTGGATCGGCGCGCAAATCCATCGACTAATTAAGTAAATATAAGCCACTCACTCCTCTATAGCTATCAGCCGAATCTAGACATTAAGTACCAGAACTCAAAGCGGACGGAGTTGATAGATGCTGTCTGCTGGCAATGCATGGGTATAAAGTCAGCATTGGATAGCACAATATATAGGCTTTGTGATGGCGAGTTAAGACTAGAATATCAATTATTAGCCAGATGCCGTGCTCACATGATCTCGGCTCACACGTACTATTCGAAATAAGGGCGTCACAGTGGATTTAAAGCTAAGGATACCAACACAAGTATCGAACTTAGACTGCGACGCGATGATACGTATCGATACCATGCAATTCAATGGCGGTCAATCTTCAAGCTCAGATTGTTGTATAGTAAGTACTTAAGTAGGTATGTATGGTCTCGTTTCGAACGTTTCCAGTCTACCATATTTATGCGATCATCGTGTGGATTTTCCGAATATCTCGGGATCTGTTGATAGTCTCGTTGCATTGCCAGACGCTGGTCTGTTGCAGTCTCATAGCCAAACCGTGTTGTTGTGCCGAGCACCAAAATTGCATGATAAGCGAAAGGCAATGTTGTGTGTTGGACTTGTGTTCCGTCCAACAGTTGTCTCGGAAACCAGACTAATGTTTGGATGCCAAGGCAGAGGATTGTGCGCAGTTGGTTCTGAGACGTGTCGCTGACAAGAATTACTGGTATATCGAAATATTATTATTATAGCCGCTGCCTCGATCACAACTTACTTCATTGCTTCTAAACTCATAGCGATCACAACGGCTTATACAATAATCGTATGAGTAAAATCATCTCCGACAGGTCCGAATTCTAAACATCCCTCCCTCTCTCTCTCTCGCTGCAATGGCTTCAGGTGCGAGGATGCGAAGCTCTGCTTCCACCCCTTCATTGCGGTCTAGCACCCCGGCGCAATTTAGAGGCTATCGGGAAGTTCAGGCCCAGCAATATGCTGGGAAGACGACAGACAATAGTCCCGGAAACGTCAAAGTCGTCGTGAGAGTTAGAACGCTTCTACCACGAGGTAGGTTCAAATGTCATAGTTAATTCTACAAAACAAGATAATAACATGCAAGCCGGCCCTAGAACTTGAAAAGGAGGCGCCATGCCTCGTTGAGATGAACCCAGTTACACAATCGACAACCCTATATGCGCCTACGGTCACAGATCAAAACACCAGAAGGAAACTAGAAAAAAAAGTATTCACTTTCGATAACTCGTTTTGGTCCGTAGACCCCGAAGACGAGCATTACGCCGACCAGGATGATGTGTACAACTGTCTAGGAGAGGAATTCCTTGACCACAATTTCGAAGGATACCACACCTGTATATTCGCATACGGTCAGACTGGTTCTGGTAAAAGTTACTCGATGATGGGAACCGCTGATAAACCGGGGTTGATACCCCGCACTTGCGAGGACCTCTTCCAACGAATTGAAAGCAACGATTGCCCAAACATCAGCTACAGCGTTAGAGTTTCTTATTTTGAGGTTTACAACGAACACGTTCGCGATCTCTTGGTTCCAAAAAAGGACACGCCCTACTATCTCAAAGTCAGAGAATCGCCAACAGAAGGTCCATATATCAAGGACCTAACAGAAGTACCTGTGAAGAACCTACAGGAAGTTCTCAAGTACATGAAACAAGGCGATACTGTGAGTTGGAAATGATGCCAAGTACCACTTTTCAGTGTTTGATTCTAACACGATAGCAGAGCCGTTCGGTTGCATCAACAAAGATGAACGACGTATCCAGTCGTTCGCACGCCGTCTTTACGCTAGTTCTAAAGCAAATTTACCACGATATGGAACGAGATGAAACGACGGAAAGACTAGCAAGAATAAGACTTGTGGACCTTGCTGGATCCGAAAGAGCCAAATCAACAGAGGCTACCGGCCAGCGCCTTCGAGAAGGTTCCAATATCAACAAATCTCTTACCACCCTCGGTCGAGTTATCGCCGCTCTCGCGGAATCTGGAAACAATCCTCGGCGCAAAGAAGTTGTACCATACCGTGACTCTGTCTTGACTTGGTTGTTGAAGGATTCGCTAGGTGGTAACAGCAAGACTGCAATGATCGCATGTATCTCACCAACCGATTACGACGAAACACTATCCACGCTCCGTTACGCCGACCAAGCAAAGAATATCAAACTCAGAGCTGTTATCAATCAAGATCAACGCTCAAGTGCTGCTCGTGATGCGCAAATTGAAGAGATGTCGGAGACCATCCGAAATCTTCAGCTCAGTTTATCGCAAGCAAACGCTACGAAGAAGCAGACGGAGACCCAGAACCTCCAACTGGAAGAGTATCAGAAACAAGTAGAGCGTATGCAACAGTTGATGGAAGAAAATATGCAAATTGCCGAGTGCAAAATCAGAAGTCTGCAGACTCAGAACGATGCCTTAAAATTGCATTTGAAGCTCGCATTGGATAGTTTGAAGAATCCAATCCCTGCAGTTCCGGATCCGGAGCAGGAGAATACTTTGATATACGAGGAGGAGGAGGAGGAGGACCAGGATGAGGGCGACGCTGAACTCAATTCCCATCTGGAGGAATTAATGATGGATTTAGGTAACTTTAGGAGAAAGCTAGCGGACGATGGTAGCAGATTTGAGGGTCAGATTCGCCACTTGCAGGAACTACCCGTGAATTGTTAATTTCATCATCCCTACTCTTGCTATTCATTTTACCTTTTATTACCTCGTCTTTGCATTTTGGGTTATTGTCTTTTTTTGGTTTTGGTTTCTGTTTTGGAAAAGTCATACTGGAGTAGCGTCAGCGTTGGGATTTTGATCTGTTGGCTTAATGGATCCATGGAGTTACACGGAGGCGTGTTCGCCGTTTCTTTAATAATGATGGGTTTTCCTTGTATCTAAATGTTCACCGGTCGATGCTGTGCATTCACGAATTGATGTTCAATGTAAAACACATCGTTTCAAAAAAAAATTGAGAGGGGCAAGAATTATATCCACCCTTGTTCAACGATATGCTATGAATGTTGATACACGTTTCAACATGGCTAAGAAGCAGATTCAAATGATCTTACCCAGTCCCCGTGCCAGATCAGATCTTACGAGGCGAACGAACAGCTCATTCGCTTCTCCTTCCAGGTTGGTTAAATCACCTCGAAGGCCGCAATTTCTGCATCATTTTTTGTATCTCTGCCACCCCTGCTCCCGTTGCTTTTGGCAAAAGTGCCTCCAGAGCAGGATAGTCCTTCGCCGCCATTGCTTCCTCTCCGGCTTTGACTATCATCCCGCACTGCACCCACATGTTGATCCTCTCCGTGTGGGATAAATTCTTGCATTTGGGGATAAATATCGATGCTGCTTTTGTGTTCCCCGCGGACAGGCATTCATTAAAGAATGCCTCCCAGCCAATGGGTGAGGTCTTGAGTTTACTCCACTCTTCAATCTCAGCCCACTCTCTTTTCGCCACGAGACCTCGAAGTTTAATCCACCAAAACCGTTTGTCGGGAATTTTGAAATCGCTTCGAATCTTGTTCGCGCGAGGGTGGAAACCTAGTCTTGTGAGTTTAAATATCGTATCGTTGACGGATAAGCCGACAAAACTCTCTTCGAAGATGTCACGTTCGAGGGATTCCTGCGCATTGAGGAGTCTGATACTCTCTTCCAGGGCCTTATGTTTTTTTTAAGAGGCGTTAGCATATTGGTCTATACTTTATCATACCGAAGTGCATAGCTTACAGTTGCATCTACTTGGTGATCTTTTGAGTCTTTTAATAGCTTACTCGCCAACTTCAACTTGTCAATCCTGGTGGTAAAGTTCTTATTTTTATCGTCAGTGGACCTGTTAGCTAGTACTATAGGGCATCTGAAGTCTTACTTCTTGCGCCAAGGATTCCCGCAAGATCACGTTCGCGCCATCTGTCTTTCGATCATCTTGGTAATAGAGGTCTTTCAAAAGCTCCGTGTCCATGACCCTAGCTGATGATTCGATAAGACTATACGCCAGGGGACGATCGTTGATGATTCTGAAGAATGTAGCAATCGGTAGCTTGTTCTTGAGGTGAAGCAAAACATAGAAGACGAGATCGGAGTCCATGCTCTCTATAGCCTTGTCCAAAGCTATTTCGTCTTCTTCCATGCTCATGAGAAGTGGTACTTGTCGTCCTGCTCTGGGTTCGTAGTTAAGGAGCTGTGGGAATTAGATTAGTAGATGAATGATGGTTTGGTATTCGATGTTTTTCCATTTATGTACCTGAGTTGCAAGTCTTCCTCTCCCCTCTTCAAAGGCTGATTTGGCTATTTCGTCAAATGCTATCCCCCGCTTCCCAGACAATTTTGAAACGATTCTTTCACATATCGTAGCTTCGTCATCCGCAGAAATCTTTACTTTCATGCAAGCCCAATGGATATAGATCTTATCGGTAGGCAAATTGAGGTAGTCCGAAATTCGGAGAGCGAGTAAGTGCTCTTGCCGTGCGACTAACCTCTCAATCAATTTATCGGGTGTCAGTCGTTCGAGTTGGTCGATTGTAATCCCAAAACCAACTTCATAATATCTGACAGCATTTAATACTCTCAATGTTTTAGACATCTCGACAAAATCGTCGCTGTTGTAAAGCTCGAGCACAGACTTCCCAAAGGATGCTGCCTTGAGCAGTTGCTTTTGCCAGTCAATATCAAATTCGTGCCCTGCCGCTTGAACACAGGCGGAGACAGCCTCTGGTAGATTCGGTCGAATAAGTTGGATTGCATCATCAGCTTTCGGTGACTTGCGTTCTAGATGCCCTACCGCCTCTAGCAAACCAGCGGGCGGCGAAGAAGAGCCAAATTCGAATATCGATCGAGTTACATCTAGAAGAGGGGTTAGCTTCGGTTGGTGTTCTTTCATTCGAGATACTCAATGCTCGGGCTAACCTGGCACTCTCTGTAAAAACTCGCATTTTTCGGTCGTTATCATCCGGATGCCATCCATCTCCGGGACAAGATTGACTCGGCTGTCATAATACCATCTTAAAGCCGCCCCGTTTGGACCGACCATATGTACTTCGTCTTCCCAGACCAAGACGACACTATCTATGCCACACCATTGAACATCAATGGGTATCTGGTCCATCTTTCCCGAATCATATTCACTTAGTTTCTGCTCGAATTTAACATCGATAACCCATACTTTCCCATCACCCGTGTAAAGTGCGACGTAACTGCCGTTTGGACTAACACTGATGTGATGAAACGGACCATTTTGTAGAATTTGGTCCGTTGAATCCGAAGAATCCACGACCAAGATAGTTTGATCCGTAGCCATGATGACCTCCACGTGGCGCGAATCAGAGTAGCTGGGGGGAATCAGTGCCCATGAGTGTATCTTTGCATCCGGGGAAAGTAATTTCGGAGTTGCGAGAGGTCGCGGACGAGGTTCGTCGTATCGATTAACTGCGACAAAGACATTACTTGCGAGGAGGGCTACAAAACCGCTACCCCAGAATCGACACGATACAACTCCATGCTCTTCAGCTTCCTGTACCAAGAAGTTAGTTGTATCCAAGTCAGTCACGCTGACAATAGAAAAAACCCCTTTTCATACCGCTCCTAGGGAAAATTGTGTGAAGTTCCCTTGTAGATCATAGTAACATCGAACTGTCCCATCCTTGGTTATGACCAGGAGATGCTCATCATCCGACCACCCTATCGATTGTATTGCCCCTCTATCCCACTGTATCCAGCTTATTAACAATCAATCTTATCCAGAACCCAAAGACGCCGAGAGACAGACATCGTACCGTTATTCGACGTAGGAGGCCACCTGCAAGATTACAGATGATAATAGTCGGCTTTGCGGATTGTGCACCTTGGTATGCATGAAACTTTCGAGGGTCTTTCCATATTGCTATAAAACCATATCTTTAGCATATAAGTTTCGGAGGAAATCGCTTTTAACATCGCCATCTGAAATTTGGAAACTCACCAAGGGCGCCACCGAATGGCGCTCCGGCTACGAGGTAGTCATCGAGGTTGAAGTCCTCGTCGTCTGCCCACCCCGGAGTAAAGAGGGTGAACTTCCGGTAATACTGCCCGGACACGAGTTCCCAAGTCGAGGTTGGATTCTGTAACCCCGAAGCCATAGTAGGCGACGTATATCCGATAAATATGTCGCGGGGAGTATATAGTGTTACGACATGATGCGTCAAGTCACTACTGCAAGATGGTTTGGATACATGACACTGGCGACGCGACAGCTTGCGCCACGGGGCAAGGATCGCTTGTGTTGCGCTTTGCTAAACAACGTCAGCTCACAGCTCCAGCACAGCTAGTTCGAGAGCTTCGCAAGCTTTAGATTATCGCATAACAGATATAATTTTACGACAGACGAGAAAAACTACTTTGTCCGAGTTTAGATTACATATAGTCTATTGCTATATTCTTCAATACCAGCGTCGATTCTCTCAGCGGATGCAAGTGGTGGAATAAATGCCAGTGGTATAAGTATAAACATATTAATATCGATCCTACTTTGGTATCCAAACCAAGCATTCGATACGATGCACCAAATTCGCATGCAAAGCTGGCGGACCCATCTTGCAAAGCTCAATGATCCTTGTCATATAGGCTTGTCAACGAGCTTACAGGAGCTATATATTTTGTGCAAATGCAAATGCCGGTATATAGAAATCTCCACGCCGTAATGTGGCACTAATGCCAATTGCGCCAAGATCGTTGACAATCAATCAATCAAGCCAGACGACTCCACTGCTTTCTAGCTCCGACTCCGCAGAGCTGATTCGATTCTCGGTCATCTGCCCACGATGTGGGGCATTCGGTACGAAAGCGAAAGCTGGGAGAGAGTTGAAATTTTAATTGTGATTGGAAGTGCATAGACACTCATGCACGAACTTTTCACAATCTTCAAGCCACCCTCGACGAGCAGCCCCAAGAATTGAAGTTTTGTAGCCGGATCCGCGGAAGCGCTAGCGGTTGCTGTCAAAAGTGTAGGCGTGATTCACGGACGGCCCCAGATAGGTGAAACGAGGTCAAAGCTTAGCTCAAAAATTACAACATGCAAAAAAAAAATCTCCAGAAACTACTACACCGTTGTCCTGCAATCACAAAGATCAAGAATACATGGCACTGTGCTTTTGCGATCCCCAGGAAAACGTTCCTATGTATCGCAAAAGCAACCCAAACAGTTTGTACGTCCGTCGAAGCAGCTGGGTAGGTATATACCCATAAATCCAGCCTTTTATAGTTATTTCCTTTCGATCACTTTCCAAGTTTGATTTAATTAAATAGACCGACATGTCGAAAAGACACTGCGTTAGAGATTTGTATATATTATGATCACCATCAGTCGAAACATTTGCTTATAAGAATAGGCAGCTGGTAGATGACATGTCAGCACATGCTCTCTTACATACATCTTCAGTTCTAACAAAACCACAGTCACAGTCCACTCAATACATGCTTTCATTATCATATAGAGCGCTAGATATTTAAATAACCATAACTATGCTTTTATCTATAAAGGATGGGAACGACGCATGAGATTTTGCTCAACGTTGATTTGCAAGATAGATTCCGAATACAGCCCAAGATTCTGATACAAATGAGTATACTAGCTAGTGGAGAAAGGCTCACAATCTCATTATATGTAAGACGCTGAATGTTCAAATGATATCTAGTAGGAGAAGGTAGTTAAAAGTACTAGAACTATATTAGGGTTGTATGCTCGTCGACTTCCTGCAGCCTGATCCTCTAATGAACGTTGAACGTTAAACAAAACCTAGAGAATGTAGTATATATAGTTTTCAATATCTTGATATATTAATTCGAATCGTCGCTTAGACAAAAAAGTTTTGATATATGCTATATAAGCTTTATAAACAACATTCTCCTTGTGTAGCTCGCAGGAGCTAGATTCTTAAAAGAGCATCAGGTGTAATTCATCAACCTGTAGATACATATTGAAAAGATGCTTTTGAGACAATCACGAAGAAATCTTGTATGGCATACGAAAGCCACGTAACGATTCAAGCATAAGCTTAAATAGCCAAACGCAGTTGCCGCAACCGGTTAACCGGGAGGAGCACTGGCGTCAAGCTCGGGAACCTTGTGTTGTAGACGCCGTCGATCCAACAAGGCCCTCTGTTTCAACCGCATACCAACACATTCCATGACGATGGCGCTCTCTCTCTCAGAGCTTCCAAATGCATGACTGTACGGTCCCAAGTATGCACCTTCATATCATGATATCAAAAGCAAAGCCTGTTTACTGACTGTTCCATTCCTTCGATCCTGTTGCCACAGGCTTGAGACCGTCATTTCAAGTCAGCAGGCTTAGGCAAACATGTCGACACATTATTAATCGCCCCCCCACGCATGTCCAACGTACGAAATCAGAGTATTGGAATCGAATCGCATCGAACGCGAATTCGAACGCGAACGTGAACCTCATAAGATCAAGAAAAATGGATGAATGCGCAGGAATACCATGGTACATACTCTGGGGCATACAAGCCTTCAGCCACAACCAGGAGAAGTCCGCGAGTTTTCCCACCCGAGCTCGATTTCGCGACGTACGTTCAAACTCGGATACGTCAATACCCTAATCAATAATTCCTGTGCAAGGGCCAACAGAATTGACGTGGATTCTCCTGAGCTTCCCTGCGGGTCGAAATCCTCGAGAAGAACGAGCTGCTGGTGAACTCTCTACCTTTCATTGGTGTCACTTTCAAAACCGTCGAATAATTTCTGTAGGGTAAGTTAGTTAGAGCTCTTGAGCTCAGATTCTCGTTTTGAAAATAACTACTTACATATAACGGATTTGATTTCCGATTAGCTATCAAAAAGAGCGCTCGGGCAACGGCACGGCTCTTTCCTGTGCAACATTGCACCTTTCTCACGAATCACTGTTTGAGAAAACCATCGGAGCTAATGCGACGCGCAATTTCCACCGCCAGCTTTAGCCCATTGGGGGAGCATAATAATATTGCTCTTTCAGACAACACCAAGACCTGCATAGAAAAATGCAGTAGAAGCATGGGGCGCTCCCTAGAATCCTGCGAAGAAAAAAATTTTATTTTTTTTATTTTGTAGACCTTCCAAATCAACAAAGACTACGGCATTCGTCTGTATGGGCTCAAATAAGTAATGCCAGGTATTAATTCTAGACGAGAAGTATTTTTCAGCAAGGGGAGGGTAGGTACAAAGATGTATCAGATAATCGATATCTACTTGAAGTAATGCATCTTTTTCTTCGTGTTTGTGCATTTGGCAGCTTTGTGTTTGCTGAAGTGGGTGGCTGGCCCCACCATTGCGCATCGCACTGCTTGCTGTCCATCGAATTTATTTCACTTTCCTGGTCCCCCAGACCAAAGAAAAAAACTTTCAAAGGAAGGAAGGGGGGAAGTAAGAGCAAAAATTTTCTTCATCTGCATCATGCATCTCTCGAGCTCAAGGTTCCAAAATCCATCTCCTTATTAGCTCCCTTCCGCCTTGCAATGCATCTCTGAACTAAGCTCCACGTTCCAGCTCCGTGGGTTTCGCATTCTCACCTCCATCCCACTAACGACGCAAAGATGCGCTGAAATAACGTGGGGAACCTTGAGGTTTCGAAAGGAAAAAAAAAAGAAGAAGAAAGGCGTGGACAGCTTCTGAACCCAATTCGACCAAATTCAGAAGCTGCAGGTCAAGAATTTTTATTTTACTTTTTTGCTCTCTCTTTCGTTCAAAGGAACATGGAAACTTCGCAAGCAAAAAAAAAAAAAAAAAAAAAGACAACGGCTAGGTTCACATCCCTCCCCCCACTCCACCCACTTTTTGGTGACAGGGAAAGCGTGTCTCTCGCTTCGTGTGGGCATTCCTCATTCCTCCTAGCTAGTCGCCAGCAGTTCAGTTCAGTTTCCATATCAAATACTGACAGACGGGCTGACGTTAAACATCCCTTGGGGAACATGGACATGAACAAAGCTAGAAATGAGAACCAAAGCAGAAGACTAAACCTACCATGGAAAAGACTCGACAGGCTGGAAAACTTTACCGCTCTATGCCGTAAGGCGTTTGGTACCTAAATTACCTCATCGAGAATTTTTCCCCAAATGTCGGTAATAATAATAATAATATCAAGAATTCAATATGAACATTTTTATAATTTAACCATGGGAAAAAAAAAAAGATGGATCTATTGGCTAGCGACTTTTGTTTCACCTGATCCCGTTCGTGTTCGGAGATGCCCCGAGAAATCTTTGGGGTCGGACTTTTGTCGATTTCGAGTAGTTGGCCATATTAATATATTATATCCTCGTTCCATGAGAACATGTTTCCCGGGACGGGCTTTGACCAATGAAATTCCACAGTTGAGATCGCATTGTTACGCAAGCGAAAGAAAAAGCGTTCAAGTTCCATAATGTCTTTGCATTGAAAGTTAAATAAGTGAGACCTACGAAGAGGAAAAAAAAAAAAAAGAGGTCAACAAAAGAGCATCAGCGAGGGCGAGACCTATCGAAAATGAATACGAAACGGGCAGAATTACATTGTTATAGCGTCATTTCATTCTGTATTACCGACCTCAATTAACGCAGGGAGGGGGGTGGTCGACATTAGTGTGACAACATGTAATGGTTGAAAAGGTCCAACTTTAGTAATACTAACAGAACCAATCGAAGCAGAACAGATGGTGCAGGAGGCAGGCAGGTTCAAACTCGAGCGAGGATGCTTGACCGTTTTCGTAAAGGCATCATGTGGACTATTTTTGCCCTTTCGAATAGGCAGAAATTGGGCACGGTACTTTGTACCTTGGAGACGTTCGGGTTTGACGACCACGACCAGCGGGGGGGAGGAAAAAAAAAACATGAACCAACAAATGTACTGGAAAATTCCCTCATAGACATGGAAAATATTGTTTGGAATTTAGTATGTCATTCCAGATGAGGGTGTTCCTACGGCATTAGAAATTTGTACCCGATTGCAAAAGTCGCGTTCTACGATGTTCAAGTCTTCGATTAGGCGAAAATTAATTAGCACTGGAGACGGGGTGCAAATATTGAAGATTCGTTAAAATCTTTTACTGAATACGTAGTACACAAACGATCGATGGATTGAGAAAAAAAAAAAAATTTGGCATGGTCAAATTGATAAAGAGTCTATAAACATATATCGGTAACGACTAGATTTTGATATCGACATTAAGCAAGCTGGTATACGAGTTGGAAGGAGCGAAATACCAACAGCAAAAAAAGAACAGAACAACTGAAGGAAATCAATCAAATCGCGACGTCGAGAATCCATAGCAGGTGGTTTTCTTTTTCTTTTTCTTTTTTTTTCTGTTCTTTTTGTTCTTTTGTTTCTTTCTGTAATTTAAAGAGATGGCAAAGAGATAATTGAAAAAACAATAATATAGTGTACCACCGAATACCTCCCATATATATAGCCCTGCAACCGACGACTCAATTATTACTACAAAGAGTATATACGCCGTCCATCAAAACAACATAAACAACGTCCAAGGGCTAGAAACCAAATTCGAAAAAAAAAAAAACGAAGGACAAGTGAATCAAATCAAACGATGGAAGTGAACGCATTGCTTCAGGCAAATAATATAGGACTAAAAAGTTAAATAAAAGATATAGCTTCAAAAAAGAAAGAAAAATTGCTTTGCAAGAAAAACAAGCAGGGCTCATAATACAGTGCAGTGCGTGCTAGAGCTCAAAAAAACAGATTAAAATATATTATAAGATTAAGGTGTATCATTAGAGAGGTATCGGTGTCGCCGCGAGGCTTAAAGGAATCTTTTGAAAACACAAATGCAAAGTCGTAACAGCGTGAGGCGTGATAAAAAAGGAAAATGTCGTAACTTCGTCACCGTTTTTTTTTTTTGGAACCCACCCAAGCAAAACACACTAAAAGCAAAAAAAAAAAAAAAAAAAAAAAAAAAAAAAAAAAAAAAAAAAAATTCTGACAACGGAAAGGGAATTTTCGAACCCGAAATTAAAAAATGGTGTAAATATTATATAGAGCGAAAAAAAAATAACTGGAAAGGGTAGGAATCGAGAATCGAATTTAGTGTTCGACGGCAACTTCCATATCGTCGTAGTCTGCAGCCGGAGAGCAAACTTCCGGTGTAGTAGAAGTAGTGCTGGTCGAGGTCATCGAGCCAGTCTCGTCATCGTCGTAGAGGGTTTGGGAAAGAAGGTCAAAAGCTTCGCCAATGACACGAGTGATACCCCACACAACAACCTCGGCAAGCATACCTCCCCAGATACGAGAGACAGCGACACTGAGTCTAGATCCGCATTCAACGGAATCTTCATCGAAGAGATCCCGGATCTTCTCAAGCATCGCTGCTTCTTCGCGGTTTGGAGGGGAGGTCTCGCTCTCTTGCTCCAGACGGTTTAGCCAAAGAGTAAGGATGAGCATCAGGTCGAAACCAAACAAGATATGCTCGGGGCTCCAGTTGAGCGCTGATGATTTAGCAAAGAGCCTAATACCCATGAGAGCCGGTATCTGGAAACACTCGAAGCACAGCTGGATGACCTTCGTCATAGCTGGCGAACGAGGGATCAAGTTACGGGCGGGTTTCATGGTACTAGCCACCTCCTCCGGTACGTGGTACCGTAGAGCCTCCTGAATGCTCATAAAGTCGACTTCGAGTCGAGCACAAGTAGCTCGATACATCGCCATCGCATTGAACAATAGAGGGGGCCCTCTTTGCGGAGCGTTCAGGGACACAATCATCGTCTCCGATGTGCAGTAGTCCACTGACTTTTGCCACGTCTCGAGCGCAGCGTGGAGTTTGTCCTTGTATTCAGCAACAAGGTTGCCGAGGCCGTCAAAGGTTCTCTTGACTTGCCACACTTCGAGGAAAAGAGCATTGATCATAATTCTTGCCCCAAACGCGCTGTATCGTGGGATCTCTCCCTTGAACAGACAGTTATGAGCCTCCTTAAAGGATGGGGTGGGGCTGGTGACAAATTGCTCTCTCCAAGCGTGTTCGTCATTGTGATCAAGATTCCAGAGGGATTCCGAGCATGGAAGAGAAAGTGATTCGAGCTCATTGTTGCAAATCGCTGGTGTGTGATTGAAAGTCATGGTCAGAAGGCCGAAGAATGTATAGACAGAGAAGAAGGTTCGCTTAGCGCCTTCTTCCTCGATCCAATCTTCAACCGAGGGGATCCCGGAACCTCGCTGGTCTCGCTTAGATTGGAGTTCATAACGACCTCCTGATACCATGTTGACGAGGAGACCTTTGACAGAACATGCCCACTCCAAGCCAGAAGCGTCACCGCTCCAGCTGGCAAAGATCATATTCAGCAAAGTGGTTTGAGTGTTCCACAAGGGGCAGTTCCTTGAGCTGAAACGTTGGTCTCGGCTTAAGCAATTTGTAGCCAGAATCTTGGAAGCGACATGGAGCATACATCCTTGTTCTCTTTCAAAAGTGTAGAGGGCACCAATAGAAAGAACAGCCAAAAGTAAAGGCGAAGAAACTCGGCTAGGTCTGAATGTAGCCGGGTGGAGAAACGGAAAGTGATGATGGAACAGATTAAAGTATGCAGAGAGATATCGGTTCAAGGCACTTTTACTTGGAAGCTTAAAGCTATTCGAAACGGTACCTTCAATATCAATGTCCCTGATATTTGTGAGTATCTGAGCCCTTTCCTCGTCGGTGGAGACTTGTGGAGGCGCGAGTGGTGAGCATGCCGAGGCGCTCGACGAAGACTGTACGGATTCTGGGTATGGACCGGCTGGATAAGGATACGGTGATACAGATCTTGGGGCCGGTGCCGAGCCATTGTAGGTTTTGGAGACAGAAGATGTTCGACTGGGAGAGAGCAACTGATTTTCAGAATCCCAGTTGGAATAAGAAGTCTGACTGGCAGATCTCATGATGGGTTCGCAGTCGCTTGGGGTGGCTGGGCTCTCCCATGGAACATGAGCGAGAGATGGATAAGGGGCACGGTCGAAGACGGGAAGGTCTGGGTGGGCGACCATGGCGAGTTTTTCTTCCATCATGGATTCTTCCTGTCGGACAAGGATGGCATTGGCAGCGTGGTGCAATTCTGTGATGAGAGCGGCCGCTTGTTCAAGGTCATCATTATTCTCAAGATGTTCAAGGGTCGCTGGTTCGAGAGCAATTCTAGTCTTCTTTGCTGGAGGGGCTGGGCAGTTTGCTGTTTTACTCTGTGGCTTTCTTTTTCCTTCACTGGTGAGGGGAATACCACCGTCCTTTGCGTGAACAGTCCGGTCATGTCGAAGTAATAAATCTCTTCTTACAAAAGTGCTTCTACATTTAAGGCATTTGAAAGGTCTTTCTTTAGTGTCTGCGAGAAAGAAAAAAAAAAAGTTAGCGAATACCACACAGAAAGTATATAACAATATGTGGGAGCGTTGAACGTACGGGATCGCTCGTGTCTACTTCTGTGCTCTGACCTGCTAAAGGCGCGAGCACAGTATGCGCATTTGTATTTACGCTCCTGGACCAAATTTGTCCGGCGAGACTGCGCTTGTGTTCCCGTCATTTTTGAATATATGGTTTGAATATTACGCTTCTACTACTTTTTTGTTTTCCTCTGGGGATGCAGAAGATAGAAGACGGATGTTGAAATCGTCGGATTAAATGCTAAGTCGCAAATGGTGGCGTGCGTTGAGTTATTAGGTCGCTATTGCATTCCTCTTCGCGTTACTGCGTGTGTATATAAAAGAATAGTATAGTGTCGACACGGTTTACGGCTGGGACGGATCGATATCAGATTACCAAAATTGGAGGCGACAAGCGAATATGATGTCGTCTGATAGTATGCCGATTGCTTGAGAAGAACCAAAAAAAGACAATAAAAAAGTATATGTGATCACAAGAATTCGTAGGTGTAGCAGTAGTCGACGGGTAGAATAGGTATTAGAGTAGAAGTAGAAGTAGAAGCAGTAACAACGTGGGGCACAATGTGAAAAGGGGGGAGGGGATGGATTAAAAATTCTGGGAAATAAGGAAGAAAGAGGGCAATTAAGAAACGAATGGAGGGGATGAGGAGGGATATGAAGCCTTTCCACCGGACTGGAAAAGAATAATAATAATAAACAGAAAAAAAGAGAAAGGAAAGAGGGATGGAGGGGTGATTTGGGGGGGTTAAAGAAAGATGAAAGGAGTAAGGAGGAGGGAAAGAGAAGGGGGCGAGGAGGATGGCGAAGGAAGGAAGAAAGGGGTATCGCCCTCTTTTTCTGGGGATTTGGACTTGACCACAGGTTCAGACCAGATTCAGACACCAGATTCAGACCAGACCAGACGACCAGACCGGTTGCTGGGTGGGCGCTGGGCGGTGCGGTGTCCGGAGCACACCCACATACAATGTACCCGCAAAGGTGTGGGATGGATGGATTGGATGGATGGGATGGACGACGAGGGATGTATGTGTGTGTGTGTGTGTGTGTGTGTGTGGATTTGGGCCTATATGAGGATCGCACATACCCACCACCGCCCGCCCGAGACGAAGACGACGACGAGGGGATGGAAAAGGAAGAGGTTCCGGAGTCGAGTCCTCGATCGAGTAGCGAAGCGGTTTTAGCAAGCTGCGCTCACTCGGTCTCGCTTTTCTCGTTCTGCTTTGCTGCATGATGGAAGAAAGTATGCAAAGAATGGGCGCCAGAGTCACCACCAGCGAATGAACCCTGGAGGGGAGCATAGGATATGGTACCCTTCCTTCTTGCACCTGAGACCCCCCCGGACGACGACGACGAACCTGGGTGGACACCTCTTTGGGGAAAAATAGAAAAAAATAAAAGAAACATCCGCTGTCGTGTTATTAGTAACCGCCGCTTTCTTCTTCCATTTCCATATCTGCGACAGAAAGAGAGAGAGAGAAAGACATACTGGTACATATTAATTCCTCCCTCTCTCTCGTGGGAACAGAATAGAGTGGGCGGAAATTCTGTGCTCTGCTCTCGCTGTTGTCGAAATGCATCACAAGCATGCGGAGTGTTTTGGCCGGAAATTGTCCCTTGCCCCTCGATCGCACCCCATCACAGCGCGCGCTGGAATCACACAAATTGCATTAATCGATCGCAAGCCGTTGGAGACGATCTGATTGCGCCTCACGAGACTCGATGCTGAAGAGGGAGACCGAGTCGAGTCGAGTCGAGTCTGTCTGTCTGTCTGTCTGTCTGCTTGGTCTGTCGGCCTGTCTGTTGATTGTATCCGCCCCAGTCACTCGTGTCTACCGACCAGACACGCTAAGCTAACTTCATTAGACCGCACAGCTTTGTTGATATGCGCGACGACGAATGGGCCAAAAAGGCCGAGGGAAGGAGATGCACGGTACTCCGAAAAAGTCCCTCCATCATCTCCACACCACCCTCACCTCAACCCTGGTTGGTTCCCAAGCAACTCCTTGCGCTGGAACTTCGAGAAACCAACAGGGCTGGTCCGTAGACGGCCCACTTTCAAGCTGCGGGGCTGGGGGACGAGAAGCCGGGGGCCCAGGATTGGAATATTGACCGTTCATGTGCAGGTTTCAACTGGGAATAGTTTGAGAGAGAAAGAAAAAAAAAAAACTGCCACCATCTTGAAGCGGCTTAGTCTCATTTCGAACCACACTTGGTGTGTGCCCACACCCAAGCCGTATACGTAGAAATTTGGCATTCAGCCAAACCTGAACAAGGGAAATTCAGGTGCAAGGGCCAGAAATTCCTTCTGGGGAATTTCCTTCTAAAAATCCCGTCTATCGCAACGTGTACAGAATCGACGTGAAACTTACGTACCGTACCGGTTTAGGACGGTGTCGAAGCTAAGCTACGAGCAGGTGTGTGAGAGATCGATGGAATTCATTACAATTGCAATTGTCATGTCAAACAAATCTGCCATCCGGTCCGCCTCCCACCAGTAGTAGCCCACGGGTATCGATCACAGATCCTGGGCCAGGCCCGTTGGTCTCAGCTCGGTGCTCGTCAGAAGAAAAAAAAACCCGTTCCACGAAGCAAAGAGGGATCTCGCCTGATCCAAAGCGCTCTCTGCTCGTTGGCGCACAAATTTAGCCAGCTGGTAAGTGAATGACCTGTTTGTGAACACACAATTTTGGTATGGGTGTCTCGAGTATGCTCGTCTCTGCCTGGCCCACTTGGAAAAATAAAAAATAAAAAAAAAATAAAACCTCTCTGACATTTCGCTTTGAATATCCAAATTGTGGATAAGGAGCTTCCCACCGATGATTTGTACATGTATGTACTACTGCTTCAGCACGTTTGAACCTAGCGACATGCAGCGAAATTCATGCAAGTGAAGAAAAAACCGGCCAAGACCCGCCTCCTTACGTTTACTTCTTTGGTACAAGTCTCTGTATAACGCAAGGCCGGGTTGCTGGCATGAGATCAATCAAATCAAATCAATCCATCACAGTGCGAAAACAGGCAGATGGAAAATCTTCTCATCGCTTCGGCAAGGTACAACTGTTTTCCCTTTTCCTTTCTTTTTTGTTTCTGCCCAAGCTCTTTGTATACATGTAATTTATGTAGCAAGCTCAACTGTCCACGACCCCCCAATACGGAAAGACCAGCTCTCAAGAGCCAGGTCAGGCTAGCTTGAGCTCCTATGCTCGTTCGAAATCACCATTCTTGCTTGCTTGCTTGCTTGCCTGCCTGAGAGCTTGAGAGCTTCAGAAAAATTTCTGGTTCTCCCGACTTACGGCAGCGGAAGCGGAAAAGCGGCGGTGGACCGTTGAACCTGGATCGAGTTTCATCTCTGTGATCGATGTGCTTGCTATGTTGCAGGGCTGCTTGGCCACACTTAGACTAATCGAACAGGTACGTTGAAAGCTATAATATATTACACACAAAGCACCTGTGCTAGGGGGGGGGGCTCTCTATCTATCTCTTCGCTCTGTGAATTGAACGGGCAGGGAAGTCACTGCAGAGAGATATACATACTCAATAATACCCTATCAGCACCGTAATCTTCGAGCTTATGGCCACTAAAAGATAAGAGCTTTTTTACGAGCAACCAAGGGATTCAATTTTCGCTATCAAGATATCACAGCAGCAGCTCGAGTATGGATCTATTATACCACTCCAACTTACCCACTCTTTTACTTTGATAGAAGAAAGAGAGAAAAAATTTTTGCCCCTCCATTACGAAGCAACTTTTTCCCCCTTATTTTTGTGTGATGTGTGAGAGAGATACCTTAGGCTTAAGCAACGAATTTTGCAGTTCTATTCACCCGTGCACCCGGGAAAAGCTGAAACTGGATCGAGAATAAACTATATATTAATATAATAAATGGCAAGCATAAGTAAGTACTTCTATTCAACCCATCGGGAGGTTCGCCCCAGGTCACCGTGGACTTTACTATTCCTTTTGATAAAATCTCGAAATCCGTTGTCTGACATGCAAGCCATCTTGTGCGTGTGTGTGTGTGTGCGAGAGAGAGTGCGGTGAGGGTGAGGTGAGGGTGAGTGAGGTTGACGAGTTGAAGCCACTAGCTAACGTGCCCAAGCGAAGTTCCGTCGGGTCGGCATGCCCTTTTCGGACTAGTCGCACAAAGTTTTAGAGCACCTTGCTGCGCCCAACCTTTTCAACACAAAAAAACCGCAGGGCTCCAAAATATGCACATCAAGTCAGGGAGCCTGCGACATGTTGACAGATGTCTATAATCGAACAAAGCTACAAGGTTGCAATTAGGTCGTTTATTGCGAAAGAGCGATATAAATTCTGGCTCTGGTATTTCTCGTCTCTCTCGGTCTCCGATTCTCAGGATTATGGGTAGATGCGCGTACACGTCTACGACGCATTGCAGCCTGCGAACTGGCAAGTGATCGATGCAAAACCAAGGACCCGGTGTCCTTCTTTTCTGCTCGAATGCCTGCTTTCTCGTCACATCTGATTTCCGACCTTTCCTTCTTGGGAAAAGTTACTCTATCGACACATGGAGTCTACTCGCAGGATATCCCCGAATATTTCGAATATATCGTCTTTCAATTGCAAATCAAATTGCAAACCACTCTGACAGAATCGCCAGCGTGATTTTCATGTACGATGCATTGTGCTCCGGGCCGGAACGAAAGGCACAACCTTAATGTGCTGTTCAAAAAAAAAAAAAAAAAACTTGGTATCACAAGATAAGATTTTTGGGGGGGCAGCTATCAAATTGATCAATCAGCTGAGATCTATTGGAGCTGAAGGGCAATCGGTTGCATAAGTATGTTTCTGTTGTCAATCATGCCCACTTCCTACTTCACGTGACATGTCTTTCTGATGTGCCTTCAGTTTTTGCCCCTACGGGCTTGTTCCGATATATCTATAGCTACGGGGCATTCGAATGAAAACGGAAAACCCGTATGTTATGGAGCCTCGATTGCATCGATCGGGAGCTCAGTAGTTTGGAACTGCACATTGGGTAATATCGACATATGCACGGATCCATGGATAGTTCACCGGCTGCCACGTTTCCAAAGCAATACGAGAAAGATACTATGATTTTTCATACTTCATCGATGTATCCTGTGCTTGTAATGTCAACCAACATGAACAATTCACGGGATTTCCTCGACCAAAACAATGTTTGTACAAGACATTCCCAACTGTTCCCCGAAACATATTATTGCATACGCATATATTATTATTTATGTTTACCACGCCGTCGGCTTTTGTCGAATTTCAATCGAGTTTTTACTTGACCGCTCGGAGATCGAAGTTCTAAATGTATTAAAAGCCTCAAGCATGACGTATCCACTTCTATTCGACGCTAGAGTTCAGCTAGCTAGCTAGAACCCAGGTCTCGACCCCAGAAAAACCGATATGGGATCAAACCCATTCGTAGATTAAGTAACTAACCCCCAAAGCTAGCTGTCATGAGCCTTCGTGCACGCTGAATTCCGCCAATCGTCGAGTTCCAGATGTATTTGCATACCTCATAACTGTCCTCGCATCAGAATGTCCGGGTTCTGGATATCTAGCCATGGACGAGTTGTTTTATGTTTATATTTTTCTATCTATATCTCAACGTACATGCATGCATATATATATATGTCTGATATAATCAAATCTCCAGAGCTCAGGTCCGGTTCCCACCCTAAAAAAAAAGTCAAATCCTGGAATGGAAATTCGGTCCTACCCCAGCCAGGCGAAGCGGGCACCGCGGATAGGTGCTTCGGTTAGGTGCATAAAACAAAAAAGTTCGCGACTCTACCTTTTTGTTCCCGAGACTTCCCCTACCTATCGACTACCTTGGTCTCGGGGACACTGCTTTTACTCTAGTCTGGGGGGGCTTTTACGTACTCGATCCGTGGACCGGTTTTACTCCAGAAATCTAGATGTTGGCCCTTATTATTTTTTCCCACAATGGACTATTCTCACATGCGATCTCCTTCGGCCGAGGCCGGTAAGCCAAGCTTCAGTTTTTGTTTAAATTGTGATCTCAGCTTTTGTGATCTCAGCTCTTGCCATTGCCACATAGGTAGGCTCCAGACTAATAGGTAGGATACGCTGCGCGTTCCTTCCCTCGACGTTCTGTATATGCCACCCATGTAGGAATTTGAGACTAAAAAACACTTCAAGATTGATTGCTCAAACGTCAGCACGACCAGCTCATATGTAAGCCGGCCGGCCTCATGGACTTAACAACAATATTACATTACGAAAACAAAAAAAGCCAACCAAACCTCTTACTAAGCTACGTAGAGAATGTAAACATTCTCGCTCGTCGGCTCCTTTTTCCCACCTCGCGAGTCGCCGTGCCATGACTATTCTGACGAATTGTGGGGCTTGCAAAGGTTACAATTATTGTTCGTAAAGCTTGTGGCCGTAGAGCTAGAGTTTGATGAAATGTCTTAGCTTAGCTGGATCCATGGATGTAACGTATGCCGGCATCCAGCCATTTTTTCAAATACTTTTCGTTTATAACGTTAATTAAGAAGTATACAGAGTCCTGTGTAGCAAACGGATACCCTGCATTTACTTTTTTTTTATTTGTGATATATGATATCGATATTTTACTTTAAGATAGTCTTGTTGCATGTTGTCTCGCAAGCTAGATGCCGTAACATACTCTTGGGATTTTAAGAAAACGATGCGCGCGCGTTATAATTATTATATTCAAAGATTGGGCTTGTGAGCAAGGTTATGCATATGCATGATCGATAACTGAACGGATTTGTGAGACATGATACCACAATTTCAACACACTTTTTTTAAAACAATTTATCACCCCAGACTAAATTCATCGTGAGTGTTATATTGTAATTATAGGCTCGAGTGTAGGTGCTTGATATAAGGGGCAACCAGAAGCTTTATTGTGTACTTGAGTTAATCTTGAAGGAGGATATCTAAAATACAACGCAATGCTACTAGAACGGGGAGGGGGGGAAATCCCAACGTTATTTATATTAATATTTAAGTATATACAGGGTAATCCTTCACGTTGAGCGTTTGGTATGTATACGAAACAAGTGTACTCGTGTATTTGTATTATAATTGTCGTGATGGACTTCTTTTTGCGACATCTGACGTAAAATCAAAACGATTCTTTTCTTATTAAACCAGATATAATTCCAGGATATATTCCACTAATTAATTAAGTAGCTAGGTATATAATTTCAACCTGATAAAGAGCTAGCTAGCTGTCCCCCAAAAAGAAATCCTTGGTGGTGGTGAATTATATTAAACCTGCCTCCCGCATATTTACCCCATATGCTTGATCTTAAGCCCAGACCGGACCCGAAAGAAGACGATATACACATGTCTCGCAAGCCAGATGCAGCCCTGGTCCCTCAAAAAATATATACACCTACTAGTATACTTTCCCATCTAATATTCCAGAATCCAATTCCTTTCCCAAAGAAGAGTTTTTCCACTCGGGAGCTAAATTATATATAAGCATTTTTCGGCCCGTAACCGAACTATACCCGAGAGCGAGAAGTTAAAGTTTGTAGTTAAAGAATAAAAACTTAAAAAAGTAGGTTTTGGTCGTAAAAGTTTATGTTTGCTATGGATACAGGATAGAGTGAGCTATACATGTATCTGCGTATCTCGAATATTGGAATACGCGTGGATTGTATTTATAAAGTATATGAGTCGGATGATCATTTATTGTGGGGGTTTTTTGGGTTAGGAAGGAAGTCGTCGTGTTGAATTCACGGTAGTATCCCCAGTCTCGTAACCAGTATCCCTCGATCGGGCGTTTTATACACATAGCCTTCGACTGGGGAAAGAGGAAAGGCCGTTGTACGTACCCGATCCGATTGTCAAATAAGAAGCTTTATCAAGTTTAGGTTGGTGTATTCTTTTGCTTTAGCTATTTGTTGGATATTAGAGAGGTTCTGTTGAGTTCTGATGAAAATGTTGTGTATTATATCCATCCTTTAGAGGTACATTCATTACGTATACTTTTGTTATCATATTGTATTATCAAGAAACCTGCAGACTAAAAACTCAACGATCGATTATGAGTTAGAGCTGTTTATACGTAGTATTAATTGTACCATATGGTAACATTATTTAAGCCTTTCACCATAGCTTTCTCTTCTAGCTCTTGAATATAAAGTTAGCTTGAAGCTTTAAAATCTCTCTTTTGAGAAATCAAAACTTCACTCGATCCTTCCGTGATATACCGCTCCACTGCAAAAGAAAAGTTGACAGAAAGTACCTCCAAAGCTAGTCTTGTTGTCAAGAAGCTCAGCGAAAGCTCCAAAGCCAGACCCAAACTATAGCACGCATTATATCCCAAAAAATTTAAAACGGATCGATAAACAAAAATTCACATGTGCGCCACAGTAGTCGACGACCTATACTCGCCTAGACTCAAAAGGCTTACTTACTTCCGTATATATACGTATATATACGTATTACATCATTCTCACACCATGTTGTAAACTCCAGGTGTAGTCAGTTTCAGCCCTACACCCTAAGCTAACCCCATCTTTGCAATCTTTGAGTCGTGTCTATAGATAGATATATATAACACATGCAAGTTCCATATACATATATTTCGTGAATCATCGTTAATATAGTTATAATGCGGGGTATAGTATCGGATGGAATAGATGCATGTATGTGTGAGACCCTTCGCCGTCTATACTAGTCTATACAATAAAATATCTTTCTAAATTAGGGTTTGATAAGCTTATATATATATATATATATATAGAATAAATACTCGAAGCTTGTGAATAATTTTTGAATCCTAGGATATCCGGATGGGTAGCAGGTTTCACATTCCCTTCTCTTCCTTTTGCACGTTAGAATTTTTCAAATTTGAGTATTAATTCCATTCCTTCCTTTTTACGAACTTTCTTGCAAGACTTTTTTTTTTTTTTTTTTTTTTTTTTTTTTTTCCCGGCCATGTGCCCTCGGTGGTAGTGTCACTTATAGCATTCTTTAGAAATGTCGGTTATGCCTGATAGGGTAGCCATACGCACAAATCGAGGATTTAGAGGAGAATCGGGGGTTTTAGTATAGTGAAGTTTATAGATGTAACCTTGAGATCATATATATATATATTACGAGCGTAGGGTTTTCATTTTCATTTTTATTTACTTTATTTGGATATATTTTTTACGCTTTTTCTGAATTCTTTAAATGGTATTTATTGTATGGGACTGTTAACTTGTACGCTTAGATGGTGGGTTGAGTGGTACTGACACCTAGTAGTTTCTAATTCCTTTGATTTTTGAAGATACCTAGGTCTCTGTGGTGGATACGGGAACTATATTTTCATCACGCGGGGTTATCTTGGTATCAAGATCCGTTGGATAACCTAGAGAAGTAATTACTTAATTAATCAAGTACTTAGGTATACCAGAGAATTTGGTGGTTGGGGATATTTAATACCGTATTTGTGTCGGTGGGTTTCTTTTTTGAGATTTCACTAGGTATCACTGCTAGCTCCCCAAGGCTGCTAGATATATAAATCCGAAAAGGGAATGAAGAGCCGCAAAAAAAAAACAAAAAAACAAAACAGAAGTTAAGGGTCTCAGATTTGGAATTGCCTTATCCGCGCGGTGCATACACATATCCCACAGTTTCGTTCGTTATCGTTATAATTACTGATTTTGGGGGGTATTAGGATTAAACTGGGGGAGACATAAACGGAGGGAATACTTCCTTATCGGTTAGGGAATATACACACATTTGGAGTAGTATTTTGTGATAATTAGGAAAATAAAAAAAAAAAAAAAAAAAAAAAAATTGATTGGAGTTATTAAAGCTAATCCGACGTATTTTGGATAAAACAACAAAAGGGAAATGTGCCTTCCGGCTTCGGGTTGGATAAAGGCTTCCTTGGGTTGTGCAAAAAAAAGAAAGAAATTTGGAAAGCAAGTTTGAAGAATTGCAATCAATCGTTGCAGATGATTCAGAGATTGAGGCTTGCAGCGTGAACATCATCCCTGCCGTATAAAACAAACAAGATGGAGTTCGAGTTTGCGACACCAAAGCCAGCCGGACGATGCTATTCGTCGAGCAAGTTCATGTTGGCTTCCGCGTGGTGTTAGCTTTGACACCAAAATTGTCAGTTTTTTCATTTCTCCTAAAATTTAAAACCACAGACGTTCATCGACTCTGTCTCGTGGTCTTCACCTTTGGCTAGGGATCCCATTCTTGTGAATCGGTGTCGCCTCGAAAAAAAAAAAAAAAAAAGAGAGAGCTAAAACCCCTCAGACATTCACTGTGGGGAATCGGTTAAGGTGCAAGGGAGGAGGATATGTCTCCGGTCCCATTCCTTTAGGCACAAACAGCTGATACCTTTTTGATCGAAGGAACTTTTTTGATACTCGTAGAATCGGCAAAGGCATTGCAAGGGTAGTAGGCCGTAGGTGTACACAGGCAGACAAAGACACGACACTTATATATAAAAATCCCCACCGTCGACAGTCTCGAGCTGAGACAAGCGTGGGTGATTTCTGGATGTAAAAAGATTTGTCCATTAATGCAAGGGATCTTTTTGACGTCCGGAGAAATTAATGATTCCAGGACCCTTTCGAAGAGTATTGCACTGCACGAGCGAGACACACACACACACACATGAATGGCGGTATAAGCTTATCGTGTTTTTTTTGCGAGCTAGTTAGCTCCCTGATGCTCGCTCGCAATGCTTCAATTTCCCTGCCACTCTGACAGGCGAGAGCGTTGGGTTGGGCTTCACACGTTTTTTTTTTTTTTTTTCTCTTCCAGCTCGTGTTGGACTGGGCTGGCGAGACCTAGCTAGGCTCTTTGACCACCCGAACCATTCGGGAGACGCGAAGGGAAGCAGAAGGAAAAAGCAAGGCCACTCTCTCTATTCCTCCGCGCTGAGGAGCGAGCACACACACACCCATAACTAACTGCAGGCTTTGGAAGCTGTTGTTCATTGCGAGACGGAATGAGGTGGACGGCGAGAGACAAAGAGGCGGTGGGAAGTGGTGGGAAGTGGTGGGGTGCCGTGTGCGCCTTTGGCTGTTCTGTCCAGTTTAAGGGATGTGTTTCCGATGGGAACAGAGGGTTTTGCAGGAAAGCATCCGGCCTTCCCTTCTTTTTTTTTTTCTCTCAGTTGACCTCCTCCTCCTCCTCCTTGCTCATCGGGAGGCGTTATATCACATCCTTTCCAGCTGGATTGGAACGGACGCTTCGAATGCATTCTATGTATGTACTTTTGTATGTATGTATTTTACTTGATAGTTGGCTACTAGTTAGCTCGAAGCCACACACACCCCCATTCCGATCCGAACTATTTGATTCTCTTTTTGTCTTTGAATATGAATTACTCGTGAGGAATTTATGCAAATTCGATCCTTCGCCGAAGAAGCCCGTCGAAATAGACAATTTAATAGAAACCAAAAATTGAATGTACAGATAGCCGAGAGTAACTGCCTTAATATAACAATCAGCTACTTTGAGTACATGTAAGTAAGAACTTAAATAAGCACTCAAGTAGTTAGTGTGTAATACTGCTTGGTTGGTATCCATTGCCGTGCTGGCTGCTGCTGCTGGAGAAGGTGAGTCCAGCCGCGCCGAACGCTTGCCATTTCCCCATCCCTTCACTCCTTCGTGATGGTAATTAATAATTAACTGGCATAATATTCATTAGAACCAACTTGCAAGCCGGTCAGCTAGCCCAGCCAGCCAGTCAGCCCGTCTCGATATAATTTATTATTTTATTTTCCCACACCACCACCTCCAACTCCACCACCCCCTTACTACGAACCCAGAGGTTCTAAAAGGGAAGTATATTTTATACAGCAGAAAGAAAAAAAGGCTGCCAACCCAAGAAGTCCCGTAGTAGGCAATTTAGGTTTGCGTTGCTGGAAAAGGCGGGGGCTTTTTTCCCCATCTCTTTGCCGAGACTGCATCTCTTAAAGCTCTTTTGCCTTTGCCTGGGTGGTCAGTCCAATTCTAAAAAGGAGGTTTTTCCCTTTGACGGCCCCCCTTGCCTACCTTTTGGCGGTTCTTTCTGCTGCCAGTTGCTGCTTGGTTGCTGCTGCTGCTGTTGCTGATGCTGACCTGACCATCGAAGGCTATTACTGCTGACTGGTGACTGGTCTGAACCGCGAACTGAACTGAACTGGAGGGCGGCCCATCTCATCACCAGAAAACTCCAAGTCAACCCGACTCAACCCAAAACAACAACTGCCCCCTCCCATCCACTATCATCATCGTCGTCGTCGATTCTCCTCTTCCCGAATTTCTCCCACCATCATCATCATATCATCATCAGCATCATCTTCCTCCAACAACCCTTCCCCTCCATTTACTGCTGATTATATATCTCTTTCTCTCTATATATACATCCTTACATTAGATACTTAGTTAACAAGCATATATCTGCCGGGCCGCTTGATCTTGGGGCATTCTGTTTGTCCAACATATTATTATTTGTTGTCTGTCGGAATCCTGTAAGCATACACACACACACACACACACACACACACACACACACACACACACATACATACTACTGTAGTAGGAGTGTGAGTGCGTGTATCCTCCGTCTCTCCGGGATTTTGGCCACTCTCCGGATCCTCCCTTTCACTAACGGAAGACCACACTGTGCCTCCTCTCTCCCTCTCTCCCTCTCTCCCTCTCTTCCTCTTTAAACACCCCCCACCTCCTTCACAATCCCGTATTTTATATTTTTATAATTTTTTATAATCTTGTATTTTTCTCTTCAACCCCTCAGCTGGAATCGATCAACCGGGTGGAACTTTTGTGCATTCAACCTTCCTGCCCCGGAACGAACTTTCGGCGAATGGATTGCTCATTACCTTCTACCTCCCAAGTCCAACTGGATGATCTGAATTAGACAAACAATCGCTGCTGGTCTTTAATCCTCCTTTTCAGCCGCCGAAAGCTACTTTACTTACTCGCTCTCACACCTGCCTCTTTTATCTCCAACCCCCCCGACACAGACTCCGACTCTGGAAACCAATCGGGTAGACCTTTCTCTACTTTCGTTCAATCTCTCCCTCTCTCTCTCTAAAACATATACTGGATATACGTATATATACTGTTCCTTTCGTTTCAGTTATAAACCTGCCGTTCGATTTTATATATATTCATATACGCACACATATAACCTTTTTCTATCGGGTCCTTTTCTTTCTCTGATCCTAGGATCAGTTTAACCCTCACGATGATGGTCATGACGAGTCAAGCGACTCACTTCCCGACGAACAGTGGATCACAACGACAGGCATCACAGATGTCTCGTGGACGAATGCTGAACGGTAACGGCGGCTCTTTCAGCGAAGGTAGACGGCCGAGATCTTCGAATCCGACCGCTCCCGCTCATTCACCATCTCCTCCCGCCATGTTTGTCCGAGCACTCTACAACTACGCTGCCGATGATCCGACAAGTTTGAGCTTCCACCAAGGGGATGTCATTCAAGTTCTCACCCAGTTAGAGAGCGGGTGGTGGGATGGAATCGTTAACGGACAGCGTGGGTGGTTTCCCAGCAACTATTGCGCCTTGGTTCCGAACAGCGACTTGAACGGTGACGAACACAACGGTGCACATCTCGGTGGACATGACGGTGAAGACCACGAGGGTCACGAATACGACGAATACGACGATACAGAGTCGGACGAGTCGGACGCAGAAGGTCATGGCAATTCGCCACAGCTACCGCTGGAAGGAGCTCAACAGGAGGACGAAGCGGCGTTTTGGCTGCCTCAAGTGACTCCCGATGGTCGTTTGTATTACTTCAACACATTGACCGGTGCTTCGAGGATGGAACTACCCCTAGAAACGCCAAACTCCACGACGGAATCTGGCCCAAGGCAGAGGACAGAATTCGCCGCTCCCGACTCGACTCGTCCTCCTCCGGAGTTGATGGCTGCTGGTTTGGTTACCGACGAAGCAACTAATGGAGTGGATCATGATGATGCTGCCGACAACGAATCCCAGGGCGACGGTGAAATGCTCATGTTTGCCGTCCACAGCCCTGTGAGGGTATGACTGATCCCTACCAAAATAGTAAACATTTTTTTTTTTCAAAATTCGGCTGACATGATATCCTCGATTCTAGGAAACAAACGCCAAGTTAGTTCGCTCCCTTGATACAACATAACCAACAAAATTACTAACCAGTCTGTTTGAAATAGAGAGCTATTTGATGGCCGTAATGCGGTATATGATATTAACGCAGACCACCATGAAGGTAGGCCAATTCCCCCTCAAAACACCGTCTCCTCCAAAATTCAAAATATTTTTTCGACAACTGCGATCTTCTTCTTTGAATCTTCTGTACGGTGATGGGTGATGCTAACGCCAAAAAATGACTCCAGCAGACAACAAAACTGTCGCTTTCCACGATGACATTCTCCCGATCCCAGCGTCCTGGGACGCTCTCATCGAAGAAACACAAATTGCGATCGGAAGATACCGACAGGCGATCATGCAACGACAGCGTGTGCAATACGTTTCTCGAGCAGAAGATATTTCGGATATGCTTCGTTTGATCATTGGCGCTGGCTCATCGACAACCGACAACCACTCTGGACAACCCACAATCATATCCTCGAACAAAGCCCTGCACCCACATTTCCGACACTTCATGGCCGCATTTTCGAAATTGGTCTTGTCGTCTCACGTTGCCAGCACTGATTGGCCACCGGCTGATGCGGAAGCCAAGTGCCTCGCGGAAGCCGATGAAGTCATGGCTGGTGTTTTGGAATTCGCAAAGGTCGCTCGTGCCCAGAAGGACGATGTTGTCCCTCGACTTGGCCCCGGTTTCGTTGTGGGGAGTCATATCGGAGGAAGCTGGTTTAGCAATGGTCTCGGAAACCCAACTGCCAAGCAGTCCGTCATCTTTGGAGAGCGCGACAACTTGACCGTCGCGACCACTCAGATCGACAGCCAGTTGGTGGAAAGTTTGCGAGGCTTGCAGGCTGTTGTCGTTCCGGGCCTAAGGACTTTGGAAGATGCTTTGGAAACTCCAGGACCGGTCACTACTATACACCAACAAAATGTCGTTGGTGCATTTGTTATTCATGCCGCACAAACATCCATGGATTCGATGCGTGCTTATTTCCACTTCCTCGAGAGCATCAACTTGGCACCTCTTGCTGCTGGAGGTCGCAGCCCAACGCTCTTGGATTTTGCGATCACCAAACAACGGCTGTACGATTCTTTCGCTGATTTATTCATGGCATGTCAATACGTCACGGCAGAGCTGGCGGACGAATGGACCAGCCACCAAGGATTACCGCTCGAGGACCGGCTTGCAGAAGTTCGTGGATATATCAAGGAGATCCAGCAGGGTGTCCAGAGTCTCGTCTTCACCGCCGAGCATTTGGTGGAAGAATACAGTGAGAGAGCGTCCAAGTTCCCAGATGATGGACACAAAGCTTCCGCGACCAGCCCGTCTGCGAAAGTCAATGGCAAACCCCCTGTCGGACCCGTCCCCACTGCCCGAGGCCGTGCCGGATCTGCCGTTGGTGGGCCTTTCAATGCCGGAAACCCAGATAAACTACGTCAAATCCTTGGAGATAATCCCGGAAAGAAAACTCAACCATCCAAGGAAGAACTTACTTCTCCTGTTGAGGCTGGACCAGAACCAGACCCATGGTTCCTTGCCTCGGATATTGAAGACGAGAGTGAAATTCAATACGCTGATAACAAGGCCTCTATTCGTGGTGGTAAGCTCGAGTTGCTCGTAGTTAACCTGACAAGACACGATTCCATGGACGCCGATTTCAACAACACTTTCCTGCTCACTTATAAATCCTTCACGACGGCTACCCAGCTTTTCGATCTTTTGACTGACCGCTTCAACCTCCAACCACCTAATAATCTCACGGCTGCCGAATACAAGATGTGGGCAGAACGTAAGCAGAAACCCATCAGACTGCGTGTCCTCAACATTCTCAAATCGTGGTTTGAAAATTACTGGATGGAGCCGAAGGGAGAAGCGGAAACCGAGATTTTAAACCGTGTTTTAGGCTTCGCAGAATCTGTTATGGCACCATCCTTCCCTGGTGCCAACGTTTTGATCAAGTTGCTCAAGATGCGTCTGCAGGGTCGCGACCCCCAAATCGAGAGAGTTATGATCAAGACTGACGGAGCCAAGCCGCCGCCAATCTATCCTAAGAACATGCGCAAGCTCAAGTTCCTTGACATCGATCCATTGGAGTTTGCCCGTCAGTTGACAATCATCGAGTCTCGCGCCTACACTAAGATCAGGGCGACTGAGTGCTTGGGCAAAGTTTGGAGTAAACCGTCTCCTTCAGATTCTTCCCCAGATCCGGCTGAGAATGTCAAGGCTATGATCCTCAACTCTAATCAGTTGACAAATTGGGTTGCTGAGATGATTCTCAACCAGCCTGAAGTGAAGAAGCGTGTTGTTGTCATCAAACATTTCATCTCGGTGGCAGAGGTATGCAGTCTCCTTATTTAGGTTTTTTGGTGTCAAAGCTAATTATCATTTATAGAAATGCCGATTCTTGAATAATTTCTCCACGTTAACGGCTATTATTTCGGCCCTGTCGACATCGCCAATCCATCGTTTGAAGCGAACCTGGGAGCAGGTCCCAACCCGTACCATTGGAATCTTGGAGAGCATGCGTACTCTCATGGGTACTACGAGGAATTTTGGTGACTATCGTGAAATGCTGCATCTTGTCAATCCTCCATGCGTGCCCTTCTTAGGTATAGTTCAAGTCCTTTTTTTCCCGTTTGTTTCGAGTTGCTGATTGGCTTTAGGTGTCTACCTTACCGATTTGACATTTATTGAAGACGGTAACCCTGATGAAATCAAGGGTACCGATCTTATCAACTTTGCCAAGAGAGCAAAGACAGCCGAAGTTATTCGAGAAATCCAACAATACCAGTCTGTGCCGTATGCTCTAGAAGCCGTTGAACCTTTGCAACAGTACATTCTCTCCAACATGGCAGCCGCGAAAGACGTCCACGAAATGTACGAGGTTTCGATTCAGATTGAACCTAGAGAAAGAGAAGACGAGAAGATCGCTCGATTACTCCAAGAATCTGGTTTCCTCTAGAGGAGGACGTTCCCACGGCCTTCAAGCGCTTATAATGACGCAAAGCAACAACACCGCAAATCATATCCGATTTGACCGTGTTTGTGACATTATTGTGTATAAAATATTAAAAAAATACCCGGTGCTAAAAAACTTTACGAAATGAATCACGCAATCGCACTAACAGAGACGTTTTGGAACGACATTTTTTGGGGTTTTGGGGGTCTAATCATGAATTGCATTTTCTCGCTTTCTTTTTTTTCCGATGGGTCGAAAAGGGCTGGCTATTTACCCGCATACCGTTTCTTGGCTGGCTATTCAACTGCATAAGACATCCAAGATTTTATGTTTTTTTGCGGATATTGTTTTATTTCGATAGGCCTTTTCATACATTTCCAAAGGCTACGAAGTTGCACCAGAAGGTCTACTTTTTTGTTTTGGGACTTCTACTGCGGTCCCGTAGCTGGGTTAGTTGTTGAATGAACTGCCTTTTTCTGTTTTTCTTCCGCGCGGAGATTATGGCGTTTTCTTCCGTCTATTTTTGTTTATCACCGCGACCACGTCTTTTCACATCATCACCATCTTATTCATCGTTTTGGGGTTTATTGCATTCCCCCCTGTCTTTCTTTGCCTTTTAAACCACGCATCTCGACTCGAAGCCCTGCATTTTTATACCTTTAAGCAATGCGACAGATTTCATCTTTTCTGCTGTTCCCATTATTGACATCCTGCCTAGCTACTAAGGCATCACGATGATTTTTCAAAGCACTCTGCAAGTTTTGCTTTATATTTTTTCTTCAATTTAAAAATGCATATTACTTTACGAGACTGGGGATATTTCAAAGACAACGAACCGACCGATCGTAATCGCGTGTGCATGTTTGCATTTCTATATCTTTGGGTGTATATAGCAAAAAAAACACTTCATTCCTTTCGTTTTGCATCTACATATCTAACCAACCCGAAAAAACCCCCACCGCCATGCGTCATTGACGATATCATCTAGCGTAGAGTCCTTCCTTTTCTTTTTTTTTTCTTCTCTTGTTTGGTTGTTATTATACCTGTTTGTATGTTATATACTCGAGTAGTCATTGTAGCCGGTTCTTTCTTTTTTTTTAACTAAGTGCTTAGTATCTAGGCAGACATGTATTCAATGGTGATTTGATAACTAGGATTGTATGTTGTACAAGGTGCTCATGTGAGGATTCGTTGGTGTCACGAAAACCGTCGATAGAAGCTCCGAAGTACGTGTGTACAACCTACCTACAAGATCGACCGTCAACTCTTTCCCAAAAAATAGCCCGTTGATATATAAATGTTCCCCCACTTCTTTACTTGCTTACTTAAATCAACCATAAACTTATTAAATATTCACCAACCTCAGATACATACTTTCAAAATTTATCTTGATCAATTGAATCCAACATGGCTACCGCGAAAATCTTCAACGCTACCTTGATCGACGCGCCAACCCCCCAATCCCTCCGCGTTCGAGAAAACGTCTACTGTGTTGTCACCGAGGAAGGGGTGATCGGGCAGATATGTGACACCGAGAGCGACCTTCGAGAGGAATTTAGGCGATTACTACCTGCCGCCGTGGAGAAGATGAGGCCTACACAGGTTTTGATTCCGGGGTTGGTTGATTTACATATACAGTGCGTCTTCATGCTCCCCAAACCCCCCCAATTGAGAAAAATTTACTATCTTATGATATTATTATTATGGAGTGACGGTTTGGTATATTGACTTGATAATTTGATATTTGGTTTAGTGCTCCGCAATTCAAGGTTGGTTTGAATATCATGTTAAAAATGTCAACGCGATAAATGCAACATTTCAATATATTTCTATCTGACCATGTGATTAATTAGCAATTGGGTACGAAAACAGACATCCCATTGATGGAATGGCTTCACAAGTATGTCCCCCCAAAATCTAAATAATCTGCCAAACTCTAATATAAAATAAAGCGGAAATTGAAATTGACTTGGGAAAAAAAAAAGATACACTTTCCCCGCCGAAGCAGCCTTCTCGTCCCCATCCCACGCCAAAAATATCTACCCAAAACTCACAACCCACCTGCTCAAGAACGCCACGACGACAGCAGTACTCTACAGCTCAAACCACCTCGATGCCACCAAAATCCTCGCCAACTGCTGTTTCCAAGCCGGTATCCGCGCATTCGTGGGCAAGACTTGCGCTGACATGCTCACGCCGGAGTATTATGTTGAAACCACGGAGGGTAGTTTGAGAGATACCGAGGAGTTTGTGAAGTGGTGTTTTGAAAAATGGGGTAGTGGGAGGGAAGCTATGGTTCGGCCGGTTGTGACGCCTAGGTTTGTACGTTCCTACACACCCTACACACACACACACATATATATATAGGATATAACTTGAAGCTGACAGTAGTGTGCATATTTTGGTTTCAATTTCGGATGTGCTTTTTAGATACCAACCTGCTCGACAGAGTTATTGAAAGGACTAGGCGATATATCTAAAAAGTACAACTGCTTCGTACAAACCCACGCAGGGGAATCGGTGGATGAAGAAGCACTGGTTGAAGCACAATATCCGGGACGGCGGGATGTGGAGATATATAACGACACGGGTCTTTTGGGGGATAAAACCCTTCTAGCGCATTGTTGTAGGTTGAAAGATGCTGAAGTCTGGGTGATGGAAAGTATCGGCTCGACGATTGTTAGTTGTCCGTAAGTTCCTTCCCTTCCCCGCACACACTCACTATACATCTTGCTACGTGTGATCAGAAAATTTAAAAAGTTAATTCACAAAACGGCCTCTGTTTTTACTATGGATTATTGTATTATAGATGGTCAAATATCCTGTTCGCTCGCGCCACGGTTCCGATCCCACAATATACTGCAACTTTCCCAAACCTCAAAATCGGACTGGGTACCGATGTCGCCGGCGGGTTTGGTACCATGCTGGATAACATGCGCACCGCGATCCTCCAAGACCGTATCGATTCGTTTGCTACAGTAAACCGCTCTAGTACTATTACCGAATCTGATATCAAAGCAGAAAAATGGACGGTTGATTTCAAGTACGCGTTTCATCTCGCGACGGCGAGCGGGGCTAGAGCGCTGGGGATGGAGGATATGATTGGGAGGTTCGAGGAGGGTATGAAGTGGGATGCTGTCGAGTTGGATTTAGCGATGGATGAAGATCTAGATGGTGAGGGTGGTTTGTTTGACAGACGGCAGAGGTTTACGAGGTTTGGGGATGAGAGTGTCGCCGAGTTGTTTGAGAAGTGGGTTACGACGGGAGATGATAGGAATGTTAGGAGGGTTTGGGTGAATGGGAAGATGTGTACTCAGAAGATTGATGTTTCCAAAATTTCAACAGAATAGGGTTTTGTGAAGACGGCTATTCCCTTTGTTTGGTGGGACGTCAAGATGGAGGAAATAGATGGCAAACAGATTGAAATGATTGATTCCATTAGTAATATAATTATCAAGTCACCAAGTTAGGATAATCGATCAATTCAAGAAGAGAACTTTTCAATCACATCTCCTAGAACACTCGTCGGTTCGATCCCACCCGTGACCTCGAGTACCTTCCCACCCTGCTCTCCAGACTTGATCATTTTTTCAATCTAAACATCCACATATATTGTCAGCCATCCGCTCTCCGTTAACTATAAAGCAAAGTTCTAAAAAGGAAAGAAAGAAGATACGTACCAACTCCAAATCCGCCACTGCCATCTCCGGGCTCTGTGCATGATTCCCCTTCCCACTCTTCACAGCCTCCACAAAAGCCCTAACCTCCGCTTTAACCCCATTCCACTCCTCATCGTTCCCAAAAACGACAGTCTCTTCCGGCATATCCAACTTTTTCACCGTAACCGTCGAGTTATCCCCAACTCGAACATAGCCCTGTTCGCATACAATCCAAAAATCAAACTCTTTAGCCGACGGTGTACCATAAGATATCGCGAATGTCCCACAGACGCCGGACTTCAATCTGACCGTTGACTTGATCGTATCGATCGGTAGCAGGTGCTGTTGAAGGAGTGTGGTAAAAGCGGATAACGAGGCGATTTCGTCCTCGCCGACGAGCATGCGTAGGGCGGCGGCATTGTGGACGCCAGCGTCGAGACAAAAACCGCCTTGGTGTTCTGGAACCTTACGCCATGCGGTTTCTTCTCACACTCCCCGATTATAAATGATTAATACCAATTGAGTATAAATGTAGTTGTTTGTTGAAAAGAAATCTGGGTTTGGTATATATATCCAATCTTACCAAAGTATTTCCCACCAGGAGCGATGAATGATAACGTGTTAACTTGAAAACTGAGCACCTTGCCAAATTCCTCAAGGTACTTTTTAGCATATGCGAATGCTTTCCAGTACCTGAAATTCTCAGCGACGGACCAGATTGGTTCCGGCGCGTGGGTTTTCTTCCACCTGATAAGTTGGTTCGCGGCAGCGAGATCCTTTGCCACTGGTTTCTCCGAGAGAACGTGCTTTCCGGCCAGTAAAGCCTTTTTAATAAATTCCGGTTGTTGGATAATCGGAAGTCTATATTGAAATATATATTAACCTCCTGTTATTATTATTTCATAAAAAATTTTTCGCAAAAAGCGAGTAAGTATATATATAAAAGCGACTGACACATACGCGATAATAACAAACTGGATATCCGTTCTCTTCAAAAGGTCGTCAAGACCTTTACCCTCCTCCCCGGAATCATCACTGTAGACATCAATCGCAGTCGTTTCATTGGCGATAATTGCTTCAACGGAGACCTTTCGGCGGGAATAGATCGCTTTGAGGGATAGTAGTTCCGGATTTTGAAGACATGCCGGTTTATGCTGGGTTCTGTACATTTGTTATATCTTGTGAGCTATTTTCTTCTCATTTTTGATATACTTACTACAAAGGAAGGAAGGAAGGAAAAGCCTGGAGAGATCATTGATATTCTTACTCAACAAAGATACCACTGCCGAGGATAGCAACGCCGACTGGTGCCATTTTTTATACGTAGCGATATGACGGGTTTGAAACTCAAGAGTGCGAATCGGTATCGGATGTGAAATTTTGAATACTTAAGTATATACCAGGAGTTGGGCGTTGGCAGGTGTTGGATAAATGACGGATTTGATGTCACCAATTTAAAATACACAAATTGAGAAAGTTTAGCTAGAAAGCTGATATAATCTAAGCTTCTCCTTTCTCTTCAAATTATACCCAGAAATTGCCAAATCTTGTTCGGTAGCTTAGCTAAGCATTTTCACATTCCAGCTGCTGCATCGGAAAGCGACCCGGCATTGTGCATTGCAAGCTCCACAGCTTTTGAAATTCCGCCAGGAATGCTCCGCAAATTGAGACACGCAGTCTCCCACAGAATACGTCGTTAACCTCTGCATCTCGCTCGCTCGGTGCAACCTCTGAAGACAAGCTAACGAACGGAGCTCGTGCATATAGCGGCTAAGCTAACGGTATCCAGCATAGTTTGGTAGATTTATAGTCGCTATTAAATTTTAAACCTTGAATTTCTTTTTCAGTACAAAATGTAAAAGAAACACCCCAATTAAATACGTGTAAAAGAAGGCACGGCTATTAATACAAACTCAACGAACGGGAAAGAAAAAACAGTTTCCATTCGTTGATTTCCCTCAAAAAAGTTGGCAGATGGCCAATGTAAGACCTCCAAACGCCTGACCCCAAGCTAGTATGCCCAGTGATTCAAATATCTAAAAAGAAAAGAACCATAAAAGTAAAAAGAAACGTAACACCAGAGTCAAAAAGAAATCGAGAGTACCGATAATACTTTGTACAACCGTGATTTCATAATATTACACAAACCATAAGAATTGCTACCAAGTCTCCCAAACCAAGTCTAAACACCAAATAGAGAAAAAGAGAAAGAAAGAACGCGCCGTAGGATCCAAAAAAATCCCAGGTCTATAATTTTGAGCGTATAGCTTCTAAACGGAACCTGTCGACCAAGTCTTCTGTTAGCATCAATCCGCCTGTAACTTTTAAGGATGTGTAACACATACTTTACATCCTTCAAAACCTTTGAAGTAGGATGCCACTTCGCAAATTCCTCCAACAAGGTCCTCGATTCCTCCCGGAGCTCAAACTCATCCTGTACTCTCCTCTCCTCGAGCATACCCCTCATAGCCCACGGTAAAATATACGGATTCGCAGCTGACGGTAGCTCAAAATCTTCGACTTTTAAAGGCACTCGCAAAAATTCCTTCGTGGTCGTTTCGAGTGAATGTCGTACACCGAGATCGTAGATGGCCGAATCATCATATATCCTCGAATGTCCCTCTCCCGAGTATAGGCTTCCTGCGAGTGGAACCGATAACTCTCGAATAATGCCGTGATCTCTCACACCGATATTTCGGAGTTTCAACGCCAATCCGACGGCGTGCGAGATAAAATCCGGAGCGTGAACTCGCCCGTCTACAAAAACCGCTCGATAAATGAATGGGTGGTTGATGTTTGAAAATGTGGAAGAATATAATGACACTAGCTGATCGTCAATGCTGCCGACAAATACCATTTTGACGCCGTGAGCGAGCACTGCGGTGAGGGACTCGATATACTGCTGGGATACCAGACTAGTCGGACTCGAGAAGTCGAAAAGTTCCTTCGCAGACCCCGTGAGGATTCGTGAATTGAGCTCAACAAACGGCCCAAGGTTGATACCCGCCATCCCTATGATCCCAATCTTCGTCCTCTCCACGAGCCCGTATTCGATCATCCTAGCTACCAAATGCACGCCAACGGGCGTCCCTTGCGAATGACAGCAAACTAGGATGAAGTCAGCGGTTTGTATGACATCTAATTTGTTCTCCAAAAGTCCCCAGAGTACTTCTACTCGATCAGACACTCTTCCTTCTCCTTCCAATGCAATCTTCTCAATATCAACGCTTATATCATGCTTGTCAGCCCAGCGTTGAATTGCGGCCGCCCCTTCTGTCGCGAATCGTACTGATGTTCCTGTCGGCTCTCCAAGGACTCGTTGAAGCAGTTTCATCGGGAAGAATCCGTGCACCCCAATGGCGACAGCTTTCCGTATTCGAGGCACTGTCGGAACAATCGAGAGCTGTGTCTTCGAAGGAGCTTTCGGAGTTGCCCACAAACGATTAACAGATGAAGGAAGCGCGAACCAGGATTTAGATTGTTGAGGATTAAAGCAGGAGTCGAAGGAAGGCACTAGAAGATTTGGGGGAAGTACTTTTTGAAGAGTTTTGGCCGCTGGGGAAACCTCTTTCGGTGCAATCGGGATAGAAGGTGGTTGAGCAGTTGAAGTTGGACCGGGTCTGGCACGTATCGAGTTTGGGGATCCGCTCCTGGCCCGTTTTTGGCCCGGTTGGGAGGACTGGGTTGTGAGTTTTCCTCTTTGAGGCTCGGTCTCGGTAGAAGATCCTGCTACTGCGATTTCACCGGTCTCAACTGTTTTATTGCTGTCCTCTGTTTGTGGTTGTGGCTTTGACCACCATACCCACGCAGCCCCTCGAGCTAATATGCCATCATTAGAAACAGGTTTCGCTGCTTCGCCCGTTTTATGATCCTCTGATACCATGGGAGGGGTGGAGGCCTGTCCTTGTGATGGCCCAGCGTTGCCATTCTCCTGTTGGGGTTCCGTGTTGGTAGTTTCCTTAGCCTTATCTCCACTCGTGTCTGCGGCGCCATTGAGGTTATCGTCAAGTTTGTTGGTAGCTGGGGGCCGTTCGGTCGCTCCATACCAGTATCCAAACCATGAGGATCGTTGAGAGGTAGGTGCAGATGTCGAAGGTGCAGGCAAAGAATCGGTGGCCGGTGGAGGATTTTGAACCGGGGTAGCGACATTCTTGGGAGGGTCGACAAAAGTTGGAGGTGCTGTACGTATAGATGCTGTGCTGCCGTTGAGGTTTTTGCGCAAGTTGAGAGTTTCAGCACTTCTAACCTTTTGCAGTGTTTTATTGCTGGCCCTGATATTATCGATAGTCGGGAGAGTCGGTGGAGGGTTCGGCATGGCGGCTTCGATAGGTTCGTGTGTGTCTTGAGGTTTGGGAATTGAAGTTTCTGTGCTGTTTGTCGAGGGAGGATTTGGTTGGCCGGTCCCCCACCACGATGACCAGTAAGATGACGTGGTCTTCGGTTCTGCTGCGTCGGTGACGTTTTGCGGAGTATCGTCTTTTGGTAAACTTGCGGATTTTCTTGTATCGTTACTTGTACTAACTGGAGACTTCTGAGAATCTTCGTTTTCGGTGCTAACACTAGGCCCAGGTTCTTGGGATGGCGAATGGGAATTCGAGGTTTCAGGTGCACTTGTCAACTGAATTGTCGGTTTTGGCTGCGAGAGAACCTTGGACATGGGACTGGATACCGATTTCCGAGGCCGGGAAGGTGGTCGTGAGGGCCGTGCTGAGGCTGCTGAAAAGGGAGCGGTTCTGGCAGCTGTCTCCTGGGCTACTTGTGTGCTTGCAGTCGCTTTCGGGTTTGTCAAACGAGAGAGATTCGGAGGGAGACGTTGTGGAAGCGTCTGGGCGACGGCATGTAGGGTCTCTGGAACCTGAGTCTGGAGGATGGAATAAAAAAGGAAGGGAGAGAAGAAGTTAGTTATTTTTCTGGCGCCAATTTGCATGTGTTTGAGGAGAGCGGTGGGCCGATCGATACCTTTACTTTGTGGACAACGGAAGCCGTGGATTCTAGGGCCGATGCAGCGGATCGGGACATTGTAGAACCAGCCGCACTGGCTTCATCCCGATGGGTAGTTGTCGTCGCTTGTGATGTTACCGAGGTAGAGGAAGATGCAGCGGATGGATGCTGCTGGGGGTTATTGTTCAAGGTCGTGGAAGAGGAAGAAAGAGAGGGCTTTTTGTTGCGTTTTCTGCTCATAGAAACGCGATCGCAGCAGGCGACGGTGCACTGCAGTAAAAGTGGCTGGCTCTTTTAGCGGATAGACTGATCGAGAGTCATACGAGGACACGATGAGCGGACTGGTATACGATATCGTTGAGAGTGAATGCTGATGGCGATGAGATTGTTTTAAGAAATATGTGCCGATGTGATACGATAAGATGATTGGGGATGAGGCTGCGGTCTACGTCAGTGCAACAGGCCGCCCTTGTGATCGAACCCGTTGTTTGTGATTTGCCAGAAAGAGTTATTCCTAAAAAAGACTCCTTCTTTTTGATATTATGGTATTTAATACACCAATCGTGGTACTCGAGATAACAATATTGTTTATGTATATATATATTGCTGATGAATATATAGGACTGGTTAGTTTTACCACCGATAGTTGAAACATCTGGAATATGGAATATCTATATCATCACGTGATGATTCCCAACAATCAATCACTCGATCTGCGCAGATCTGCTCCTTGTTACTCCTGGTTCCAGTCTCGTACCAAATTAGTAGTTAAAAGTTATATTTTGTAGCTCCACTCATCCATCCATCCATCCATCCATCGGCCTCCCGAAACACTGTAAATACCAAAGTATCCAGATTGGTTTGCGGATGTGTTATAACGTTATAGATGAGTCTCGGGATTAACTACGGGAATCGTTTGATGTGGTTTATTGATTGGCTCAGTCATAGAACCTAACTACACACACCTCCTTTTCGCGCCAAAAGCGCAGCTCTCCACAATCCGCGTGATAACGTTAGAGAGGAAGTTAAGATGCGGCAATCTCCAGCACGCGTTGACTCAGACTAGATTGATTGAATGTGCTCTGAGATACATATTTAAGAAGAAATACTTAAGTATTTAAGAATATATAACTAGGAGCCTCTAAAGGGGCTTTGCCTCCACCAGCTTCCAAATCCCCATTGCAAGTACCCGACCGGCCTACTTCACCCCCCAAAGTTCAACATACCATCCAATAGAGCTGAACAAAATACTTCACAATGGCAAGCAAGCGAGTTTTACGTAGTGCTTCCAGTTCTCGCTCTGAGACACCCGCAACTGGAAATACAGTCGTTGAAGAAAAGAGTGCCACCTTCAAAGGAACTATCGACAAGTTCGCATTAGAAACCACGGAATCGAAAGCATCTGTTTCAAAAACTCTGGTAGAAACGAAAGAGTTGGACGAGAAGAAAACAACAACCAATAAGAGAAAGTATAATGATGCTCTATCATATAAACCCGGAGCATCACCTATTCCGAAGAAGAAGAGCAGCTCTTATGCGCCGCCATCAAAATATGCACATCTGAAAGAGGTTCCGGACCAGTTGGGCGATAACATGTTTTGCTTGATTATTGGATTGAACCCTGGGATTGCAACTTCGCAGGCTGGCCATTGGTATATCTCTCGATTCCAATTTATTATATATATGATAGTCGTATCTGTACTAACAAAGCACAAAAAAAAATAGTTATGCAAACCCGTCAAATTTCTTTTGGAGAATGTTATATCGGGGTGGCTTAACAACTAGGATATGCAAACCCCAAGAAGATGAGATCCTCCCTGCTGAATTCAACCTCGGAACTACGAATATCGTCTCTCGACCGACGGCAAATCAAGCCGAGCTGTCTCTCGATGAAATGGACGAAGGCGTTGCAGTGTTAGAGCAGAAGTGCAGAAAATACAGACCGGAATCCGTATGTCTTGTCGGCAAAGCCATCTGGGAGAGTGTTTGGAGAGCAAAACACGGAAGGAAAATGACAAAGAACGAATTCAAATTTGGATGGCAGGATGTCAAGGAGAACATGGGAGTCGATAAGAAGAACGGCTATCCTGGTGCGAGAATTTATGTGGTTGTTTCTACGAGCGGTCTTGCTGCGACATACCCCATGGACTATAAAGTGCAGCTATGGAAGGAACTCGGAGACTGGATTAATAAGAGGAGGGCGGAGAGGGCGGAGGAAGGGTCAGTGGGAACAGCGGCGGGAGGCAAGGGAGCAGTAGAAGGCGAGTCGATAGCGGAGGCTTCAACAAAGGTTGAACCAGACGATAATTAAAGGATATCATCACATGGCTCATATTTCAGGATTTAAATTGTATTAAGCGTATAGGTAGTACCCCACTAAATTAAGTACTTATATTTTAGATATCATTATCGAATTTAGTTGCATTACTTAGTTCATTGCAATATTGATTCGTCGACATAGCTGCAACGGTTTGGTTACGAGACTGGACATAGCTAACCGGCTGCGATTTGAGAGTTCTTCCGTGTTGCCTGTTCGGTTTTTGAAAAGTTTGACTGCCCTTTCACAGACACATTCCAATCCACTTTTCCTCTTGACCTTCGAGCTCCGCTAGAGTCAATCCTCGAACACTAGAGGAGGCTATCATTCAGGCAAGCTATTTGCGCGTGTACACAGTCTAGTATGCCAATGGTTGCAGGTATCTATCAGTAGGTCGTGTGAGAACGGTATCAACATTGCAATTATGGCAGACCTCCCGATCACGACGGCTCTGCTTGAAAATCTGCAGAATGATCCCAAGAGCCTGGATACTCTCGCTTATTTGCTTGAATTGCAAGCGGATAACAAGGTGAGAGTTCCAACAAGCTCAACGCGATTGTTCCTGAACTAATTTCAAGTCACAACATCTAGACAATAATATCTGTAGACCAGCAGGTATTAAAACTAGTTGCACAGCTCTATAGCTTTGTATTCTATTCGGGGAGCTCTTCCCCCAGCTTACGACAAAGATTGTCCGAGGCCATTGAATTTTGTCGGAGGCATGAGAAGCTCCCATTATGGAAGAATATACTATCAGCCCTGATACCAGAAACTACTCTTCTGATTCGTCTCTGCATCTTGAACTGTCAGGATGAATACGGACCCGAGTTCTCTGGTATTTACTACTCAGTGCCGAATACGGCAAATCCCAACCAACTAGGAAGACCCAGTGGCGATACACAACTAGATATTGATGTTGAGACACAAAATATCGAATCACAAATGGAAGAGCGAATCCGACCCGTCTTGGAAACAAAATTTACAATTTTTGAAGCTACAAAAGATCGTCTTCTTTTCCTTGAAGATCTATTATCCGAGCGGGATGACATACTCCTTCCGATCATTCGGGGCCAACCCACATTGACCGGCCTACTTATGAGTGTATGCACTTCTGCGTCATATATCGCAGATCAGAGTATAATTCTATCCTCAGTCCGATTATTACGCAGAATAAATCATATACATAACCGTGCAGCCGTCGCTTTCGTCAACTTTGGGCTCGATTCGGCAATTTTTGAACATGTTGAGTCACTCCTTCAATCGAACCACAAGACGCAAACCAACGCTGGATATCACCTTTGGGTAGGTTTCCTGGATAGTCGTAGTAAGAGTTTTGACTTGAACTCAATAATAAGAGGAGAAAGATATTGGGAGTATATTTTGAATGGGTTGGATGAAACATCTGCGGAGATCAAGAAAATATCCCTTCACATACTTTGGTCAACCCTACAACAGTTGAGTAGTTCGTTGGATCTAAGGTAGGTTCTGAATCCAGGAAATTGGAGAGAAAGCATTATTGGATGCACCCCTAAGTGCTAATTTACTATATAGAAACTTCAAGTGGAACGGCAAGGATAAATCACATCTATTAGAGTTTTGGAAGACATACATAACTTTCACGGAGATGTTGGCCTTGGACAGCTCTGTGAATCAATTTAGACTCGCGTCGCCAGAGCTAGAAAAACTACTCCGGAGTGCAAAGGAGTTTGGTATTCCTAGCGATTGGATCGTAGTTCTATTGTCGCAAGGGCTCAGAAATTCTACCACTGGTGACATGCCTCTTCGGTTATCTGAATTCGTGTTGCTATTAGACAACAATGCCCTTTGGTGGATTAGAGAACAAGGCAGTTCGGAAAGGAGGTCACCATTAAGCTTCCTAAGGAGTATGAGATCTATTAGTTTTTCGTATTTTAAGAATACTTTATAACTAACGAAATTGCAGAGAACTTACTTCCCCAAGTCTCCCGAACAACTTACTTTAGTGTTAGTGTCCTTGCACCTAACACCTGCGAGCATGGAAATTCGATTACGAAATTTGTGGCGAGAGTTATCTCTATGAGCCAGTCTAGCGTAAGAAAGCCATAGCCTTCACCTGGAAACGAAGTTAACTTGAGACAACCAGGAAAATATATTTCAAGGTTTACTAGATGTGTGTTTAGACGCAGTGCTCGATCATGTTGGACAAGCGAATGCCGGACAGTTCTATATTCTCAAAGGTATTCTTGATGCAACATCTGGTCCGGAGACACGTATCAGCCCCCATTGCGGCGAGAAACTAGCCAAGATTGCCAACATTCCTGTGGAGTAAGCTTAAAACCGTACCACAGGTCAAGATACAGAGGGCTAATGAATCTAGTAACGTTCTCCGGAGCGATATGAAAACATCGATGTGTTTATTCTTACTTCTTCGGCTTGAAAACCCCGTGGGCGACACAGACATGGAGTACCGACTCTCGTAAGGAGGAGAAAACACATCGTTTCACCCATTTCATTAAATTAATGACGTATGCAGGTTAATCGCTGAACTTATACGAAACCATCCTCATATCTTAGACGAGCGAAACTCGCAATTGATCAATAAAACTTTAAAAGTACGGTTTACCTCTCTTTTTTGCCATTGGACTTGAAGGAGAATATTCTAACTTGTTGACTGCTTATTTATAATAATAGCTGGATTCTTCGCAATTGTCCCAAATTCTCGGAAGGCATCCCATAGACCAAGCTAGACCTGTTGACATTGGACTCTGTAGCTTAATAATTGCATTGAGCTTGCAAACGCCTAAACCTTCTTTAATTCTTCGTTATCCTCAGAAAGGAACTGCTGGCTATAGAAGTAATTTATATGCTGCTATTTTAATTCACCTGCTCAAATATAGGCTTCAATTGGCAAAAGGTAAGCCTATGATAAATAGCCACATTCACTGGCGCAATATTTACCAATGCTAATATAAATGCCCTACAGTACTCCGTGATTCTCCAGAAGTTCAAGAATCTGTTACAAAGAACTTTCGAGAAATATTTGATCAAGGCACACACATCCATCATGATCAGAATATCGCATCATTGATACCTCTCCTAGGGTCTCTGGAGAAATCAGGCATCCAGCAATCAGCAATGGCAGTTCTCCAAGATATAAGTGAAAACTGGACGGCGGGTTTCACAAACATTGAAGAGCTGCTGAGAACTCTAAATTTTTATTTACGGCTATGTGTTTATTCTAAATCGGAGAGTAACTCAGGAGAGTGTCCTGATGGTGTGATTAATGCCATTGTAGCGAGAACAGCTTCATTTTGTGAAGAAGTTTACGACAAAGTGAAACGAAAGAGGTGTGTTTATCTCCCCCCCCCAAACCTAGGCATTTGTACTAATATTGTTGTGCTGCAGAGATTTCCATGAAGTTATTTCTTGCTTTTTAGAGTTAATCGAGATCATGATGAACACACGGAGCAGGGTATGTCTTGTTGCCTCTATAAGATTATCATCTCAAGTGATCAAGATTTATTCTAGCTAATACAAGGGAAATAGCTGCCCGCTGATCTTGGTTATTATATCCTTATAACATTGCATAATACCATTCTACCATACGTGGACGGCGCAGGCTATTCCATCATCCTAGCTTGCATCGAGCGGGTTTTGATTACATGTCCAGAAGCCCTACAAATAGTGGATGACCTTAATGAGCTACTCCAAGAATGGGCCACCAAAGCGGATGAAGATCGATTGGGTCGGGATCAAAAGTCGAACCAAGTAAAAGCAATCGGAATCATCTTACACCCCGTAATACTCGACGCATCAGTTGCCACAGGTCCTACGCTGATCAAGGTATATATATGTACTGCCGCCTTTGATAGGATGTTTCGACCAGACAAAGCTTACATGGGATAGATTTGTAAAGATTTGCAAAAACACATGGCTAAGAGACGTGGACTCGCACCAGCCCTCGCGAGAGCTTTATGCCATGCTTTCGATGTCACACCCGCGACTTTTTGTAGAGAACATGGATTCACAGAAGTTCTACACGAATTCCTGGTTCCGATAGTACCGAAGAAGGAGGACAATAATTTTGATATCGAAGATGCTTTGGCCATTATTTTTGATGAAATCACCGGGAGCCAACAGTATGACATTCTTAATTAACTCTACCTATTTCTTTTTTGCATTTATTTACTAAAAAAATGGCTAACTCCTATCCAATCAGTTCATACGAAAAATATCACGGGGATAAAGAAAATATTGCTCAAGCTAGAATCTTTGATCTCTTGGCGAGATTCGACTATGACGATGCAATTCAAGAACTCTGGGCGAAGACATTACTGGATGAGGTATTCGAACCTTGGACGGAAATAGATCCTAAAGACCCAGCATCTCTTAAGATCGTCCAGAAATGGAAAAAGGTAGACGACATAGCCAGCTATAATCCAAAGCTTTAAAGACTTATATAAGCTTGCTAAAATATGTAATATGCAGACCCAACAGTTGCAAACGGTGATCTTGTTGGAGCGATTCATCACAGATGATGACGCCGACGACCACCTCGAAGCAATATTTACGGCTCTATCCAGAGAAGCTAACCCTCGTTACAAGTTTCTCCTCGAATGGATGGCGTTTCGTTGTATATTAAGATTCCCAAATCTTCGCAGCGAGGTGTGGGAGTAAGTATACCCGACTCATTTTCTTCTTACCATACCCCCTCGACTAAAATATATATACCATTTTACTAGGCGATTCGAGACAACGGAAGACGATATACCAAGTTATACCGTTTCTCTACTCCGTCTCGCTCACCTCATAAGCACACACATAAAAGACGATCAGCAGGAAGAATTCTTTACAGAATTGGTCAACAGAGCTCTTCCCTGTGCCACCTCTAATAAAGTGACAATCAGACATGAAGGTGCCGAGTTGATCCCTAAGTTGTTCGAAGAAGCGAAGAAATTGTAAGTCGTTTTGCAATAAACTATCACGCTCGATGGTGCTATATTACTTGGCTGGCATGCATGATTAACCTTCCCGTCTGCAGTGGCTATACCAAACTCACAGAAAATCACATTTTCAAGCGAATATACGAATACGCGATGGAATCAACCTACCGAAAAGTAATGGTGCCATCACCAACCGAATCATTCGATCCAATTCAAGATTTCAGTCTTGTTGGCGTCTTGGCTGGTCCGTACATTACCTGTGATAACGGTGGCGATATCATCCCCTTATTCTTCGAAGACGACTTCAAATCATTCGGAGCAGAAGGCATGAACCGTTTCGTCCCGATTGGAGAAAACCCACCTATAACCCCAAACTCCACCAGTCCCGGGAAAGTCACCTCTCAAAAGCAAGATCCGCAGCCATCGTCGACAGCAACCGGCCCGATTCAAACCAAAGGTGGTGACTGGGATATCAAAAACTTGCTGGAGCGACAGGACGCCCTTCAAGGTCGTTTCGCAACTCGTAGACAAAGCCACGATATCGAAGTAATAGCCAGCCTGGTTGACAATAAGTATAATCTGGGTGGTATCTGCCGCGTTTGTGAGCTGTCCGGCGTGAAGACGCTATACATGAGTAACAAAGCAGCCGTGTTCAAATCGAAAGAATTCACATCTGTATCCATATCTGCCGAGAATTGGCTACCCATCGAAGAGACGAAAGCGTCGGATGTATCGACTCTATTGGCGGTGAAGAGACAGGAAGGGTATACGATTGTAGGCATCGAGCAGACTGATCGCAGTGTTATCCTTGGGTCTAAGGACTGTGTGTTTCCGGAGAGGACGGTGTTGTTGATCGGAGCTGAGAAGACGGGTATTCCCCCAGAGTTGTTAGCTGAGATGGATATCTGTGTCGAGGTTAAGCAGGTGAGTTACTCTCCTCTTCGAGGGAATGCTATGAGAGCGAGCCCTTTACTAACGAAATATGACCAAACAGTTTGGTGAGACGAGATCTATGAATGTGCAAACTGCAACAGCGGTTGTGCTATACGAATATGTCAGACAGAATGGAGGCATTCAATAATTTTAGATGGTATCATTAATATATATGTGTGTGGAGGAAGATTTGATTAATTGATTAAAGCGTAGAACAATGAAACGATGCTTTAGAAAATGCATAGCGAATAGTCCAAACAAGCTACGCCCTAACGATAACTCTATGGTTTTCTAAGTCCCTTCACTAGTAACTCCTCTCCAACCTCTTTACATAGCCTGGCCCCATCTTCTCCGAGTAGCTTCTTCTCAGAATTCTTGCCCTTATCACCAACTATCCTCGCGGCCTCTAAGACTCCAACTAGCTCCAGCACCTCACCATCAACCTTTGCACCATACACGATCAGCCCTAAACTCAAAACTAACCCTCTCAAAGCCTCAGTGCTCTCCTTTTCTCTATCCACAGATTCAACGACTGTAGCCAGCAGCTGGATCTGATCGTCGTCTGACAACGCGTCAACTCTATTCGCGGGCACTCCCGAAGACTCAACTCTCATTTTTTGATTATAAGCCGCAAGATTAAATATCAAGCTCGCAGCAGCAACTCTGAGCTGCGAGTGCGATTCATCGAGTAAGCAAGTAGTCACCAAGCTGATAATCAACCCCACTAATGGTGCTCTAACAACATGCGGAGGAAACAACGGTGTAGAAAAGAGGTTACATATTGCGTGTAGGGTTACGAGTCTCAGCTGATATATCGACTTTTCGGAAGATGCGGTTTCTAATAAAGCTTGGATTGTAGCGTGTCCAGTCTCCTCGGCATAGAATGCGGATACTCTAGGATCGACCAGTGAGAGTCTGAAGATATCAACGAGAGGGAAGAGAGTCTCTGGTGGAAGTTCCTTGAAACTAGTTTGCATGAAGGTAGACCACTTGTTTAAATCTGGAACTCGAGCTTCTATGGCACCCTGCTTTTGCTTTGTAACGAGGAAATCCTTCATGGCGACAACTGGTGCCTGAGCGCCGACATTTCCGAGTTTTGTAAGAACTTTGTCAATTGGTAATTGACGAGAGTATGTCACGGACGGTTGTGAAGCTGCGGATATGAAGACTGGTAATCTCAAGTTTTCGTGAGGATGTGGTGGGAAGGCCGCATTCATCAGCATATTCACATTAGCTTTTAGAGTACCTGGATGTGCGCCGCTCCATTCGTCAAACTTTTCACCTCGAATGTAGGTGAAAAATGTTGGTGTAGCTTGAATTTGATATTTTGAGCCAATGTCGTAAGATTTAGAGACGTCGACTTTGATAAAAACAATCTTTCCAGCAGATTCTTCTGCTAGTTGCTCAAAATGTGGGTAGACGACACGGCAGGGTGGACAAGAGGCGCTGGTGAAGAAGATGATGGCAGCTTTATCGGCAGCGGTGGACATGATCCGGTCAAAATCGGTAAGTGTCTGAGCTACTCGTACACCCGCATATGGTGGAGATACGCCATTGGCACCATTCGATGTTGACGATATAAATGCCGGTGGGTCTGTCGGACGGCTTGGAGGTTCCGAGATGGAGGGAGCTGTGGTAATCGGACGCATGGCGGCGTCAATGGTCGGACGGAGCATTTGACCGAAGGGGGTAGAGAGGACATCGGTTGGAAGTGATGTTATATGCTTCGGTATGCCTTTGCCGACCAAGAATGTAGAGAAATCATCTGTAAAGTTGTTACAATTGTGCATAAAGAGGTCATAGGACTAGTTGAGGCTATTAGACTTTTGCTTCAAGAATGTAACAATGAGCTAGATAAATGCTTACTTCAGGTCCGTAGATCTCTTTCATGGACTCAAGGTATTCTGCGACAACGTCGGCGGGTAACGCGGTGTATCCGAGGTCTAACACTTGATCCGGGGCGCCATGGTGGGTGTTTCCTGGGTAGGATCGTTGGATGCCAGCTCCGTAGTAGATTTCGATTCCATCTATAACGATGCTACAGATAGTTAACTCCCAAGTATCTCTCCTTGTTTAGATAGAATTCAAAAACTGGGTACCTTGTATGGTAAACAGCATCAATTTGGCGGCCTAGTAATGCTGGCGAGTACTAATTTGTCGAGAAACATCAGTCGCTATCTCGCGGATATTTCACAGATTGGTGATTAAGAGGTTGTACCGCGCGAGCAAGACCTGTTTTATGTTAGCTCGGATTCTGTAAGACTTGTACAATTTACACGAAGTTGCTACCTTTGCTAAGGTCGTAGACGTATAACTGGACGAGTCGTTCCTCGCCACTAGCCATTTTGGAGTATCGGGCTGAGCGATTAAGCTAGATGAGCTCAGCTATTGAAGTTGTATAAGCTTTGGATAGTACCGATGTACAGTAGAGAAGAAAGTGTTTCTAATAGGCGAAGTAGCGGCAGCGATGCTGTGAGAGTTCTACGGTAACAAGCTGCGAAAGGTACAGGTGAGTGGTTCTATTTAAATACGGAGTTTCAGCTTGAGCTTCATGGTGGGGGACGCGTATATGTTGGTTGGGTGTTCGATTTGATTCGATTCACCTGCGACCAATTTGGGCTCCGCTCCCCGGTGTCTCGGGTCATCAGTGTTCCCGAGGTCCGCCCGGAGCCCGCGCTCAAAGAAATAACAAGATCTTCTCGTAGCAGACACTGTTCACAGCCCCGATATAATGCCCAAACAATGGGACTTCCTTATACCCATGCCGCTCGTAGAACTTCCTGGCAGATTCCATGTCTCCACCCGTTTCGAGCTTGACTGTGCCCCATCCTCGTTCCGAAGCTTGTGATTCCAGATGGTTCATGAGCAGGTCCGCGATTCCATGCTGCTTTCCGCGATACTCAGGAACGACAAACATACGCTTGATTTCGGCTTCTTGGATTTGCCTGTTGGCGCCAGGATCAAGAGGTCGTAGTCCCCCACAGGCGATTGGGACGCTGTTCAACTTCAAGACTAAGAAGATTGGCACGTCTTCTGCGGAAGGCGGCAGACCCGGTTCCGCCCTATAATCTGCAATAACAATCTCTTTTCGTTGAAGAGCCCGTAGCGCAACGCCATCCTCGTCCAGCCAATTGGTGAGTAGGACCTCGATACTTGCTATATCTATTGTGGTTGCCATTAATGTGATAGTGGTCGGGTTCCGTGTATATATATGATGAGATGAATGCTAAAACATTTACAGAAACATGAAAATAGGGATGCCTTTGAGACGAGCGCATACGAATACCTAACCGAATCGGTGTCGCCAAATTACTAAGACTCGGTGCGTGCCCAGCCCTTGAAAACAAGCAACGGAAGAGCGTTATGGTAACGTCAAGCGATATAATTTTTCTCCTTTCTTTCGAAATTCTATAAGAAGGCTAATACTTAAATAGGGTTGGACTTCCAGCATCATTCCTGCTCGCTGTAGCCAAGAAAGTCTTAGCTATTCCTAGCTATAACAAATTCGCTATAGTCATATTGTATCACACGACGTTATATTATAATATTCCATCCAAGATTCTAAGATCTACGGCATTTCCTAGTTCTGACATTAAGGGAATACAATTTAAATCGCCTTCGAATTCTTAAATTGAACTAGTCAGCGGTCGAGCTCAATGATCGAGAGACTAGGCCTCGGTTGGGTGAGCCTCAATCTGAATCCGCTTATGGCTGTCGCTACGGATGGCAACAATTCGGGCAGTGAAGCCGACTCAACAACGAAGGCAACCTGATCTCGATTTGCTCGACTCCAGTGAAAGACCTTGCTTTGCAGGTTCCAATACGGATACAACAAGCTTTGAAATAGCTGATTCCGGTGTTTTCAACCCTTCGTATCCACTCTTGTACGTCAGTCGTAATTGCCCTGCCGTAGAAGCGGGAGCGCTTTGGTCTAGGAACTTCTTCATCTAATGTATAAATACATTCAACATTCCAGTTATTTGAAGCATTTCTTTGCGATTCGCTTCGGCTTCATCTCAATCGCCCTGTCGCTCCTTCTATTCTTTTCGAATCGTGCAGTTTGCTTTTATATACGGTCATTACGGTCTGGCTTCTACGAATTTTGAGTCTCTCCTTATGACCTATTTGACTTCGTCACCTTCTTTAAATTGATAGGCTACTGTCTCACCAAGATGCAGCTTAGATTGTCATTCATTTCTTATTTGCTTATCGCGTAAGCTTAGGCCTAGTTTAGAATATTTATCTAAAGAATATCCTGCTAATAAAGTTTCTTTGATATAGCTTAATATCTTTCACTCTATTGGGTGCCACCGAGGAGAGCAAGTCTACTTCATCCCCTAGCAAGTCAGTTTCTACGCATAAACCCTCCTCAACTTCGATTCACGAATCTTCAAAAATATCGTCAACTAGCCACTCTTCCAAGACTTCGTCCAAAAAAGAGACGATTATTAGTTCATCTAAAAAGGAGTCCACTAAGACTTCATCCTCTAAGAATTCATCCACTAAGACTTCATCCACCAAGACTTCATCGAAGAAGCCCACTAAGACTTCATCGAAGGAGTCCACTGAGACTTCATCGAAGGATGAACACGTTAAAACTTCGGTGGAGGTAAAAGAGGTTAAGACCTCCACCACTCATAAGGCTTCCAGTACAAAGCATTCGTCCAAGACCACTTTAGATAAAATTTCATCACACAAGAGTTCTTCCCATAACAGTTCATCTCACAAACATTCTTCAAAAACATGTACGAAAAAGAAGCACTATACCGCGAAGAAAAAGAAACACAGCAAGACAGAATCTCACAAGCTGTCTATGTATAAAAATACCACAAAAGATCGAGTCAAATATGTCACCAAAACGAAAACTCAGAAAGAAACTACAATAAAAACCGTAACCAAAACCTTGACCGTATCGCCCAAATCGACAACGAAGAGTAATAAAGACACCACTCGGTCTCATGATCGAAAGAAGACAGACCACTCTTCACAAAAACCGACCGCCTCTGAAATTATCATGAGTGTTTCTTCAGAGCCGTCATCCAAATCGGAAATCACCATGAGCCCTTCTTCGGAGCAATCAAAGAGCTCTGATAGTGCTGCGAGCGATTCAACAGGTCCAAGCATGGTAGATTCGACTGAACCTACTCCAAACTCGGATAGCGGATCAAGTAGAGAATCAGATCTGCCAGAATCATCGGCTTCCCCAGAATCAACTAACTCACGAGAATCATCGGCTTCCCAAACAACCACTAAGTCACAGGAATCATCTTCTTCACTACCATCCAATTCTCGGGACGAATCCTCAATTCCTCCAGAAACCTCTTCTCCACTATCAACCCTCGAACTAGTCACATCCATGCCAGTACTTACAGATTCTCCAGAACCGACAGATGGTCCTACCCGCACAAGCAATGGCCCACCGTCTTGCCCACCATCGACAACGGCTACATTCCCTCGCGTCTGTTCATTCAGAAATTGCATGTCCGTGTGCACGCAGGTATACACAACAACAATAAATTTTGGCTGTTCGTGTATCGGAGGACCCGCTGTTACGCATACTGCGTGGTCGCCGCAGAAATGTATGGGGGATATTTGCGACTGTACGACGGAGACCGAGTATAATCCAATAGAGACTGGTTGTTCGACGCGTGTTCACGATAAGTACAGGATGATGAGGTATATGGTGTAATATATTTGAAAGAGGCGCTCAAGTGAAAGCATATATTCTTCTTTCATGTAAATTTTGTTTATAAGGAGATGATTCAAATGATCATGATCATGTCGATATTTATATAGTAACCCAATTGTAAGGAGTATGCAAGGTACAAAAATATATACTGTGATATTGAAGACCTCTCACACACTTCAGTCCGGGTCCTGAACCTCGTACCTGTGTTGGGCGTTGGACTCGGGCGAGGCCCCCGGGAGTTGAATTCGAGCTCCCCGGCGACACACCTCTACGCGATCACCAAACCCCTTTAATCTACCCCGGGCGTCTTGAGAAGGACCAAGATCCGAAAGAAGAGCGAGCATGCTCCGGGAAAGGACACTCAGTCCGATCAACCTCTCTTTGCCTCTCCACGCTCCTTATCGGCCTGACGCTCGCATTATTGTCCTACATTGGCCTTTATTTCGGTCCCAGCATCATTGACAATTACGGCACGGTGTCAATCATTGTGATACTCCACTTCTCTGTTCCCATATTTAACTTGTACGTGGTCATTTTAATCACACTGAACCTCTATCCCTGATCCTCCCATGCTGCAGGGCGTTGCTTAGGTGGCATTCATTCCTAACTTACTCTCCGTCCATTCTAGGATCAATTTATATATACCACTGGAGAGAGCCTCCGGTGTTCCGTTCCTTCCTTTCACTTGGTTACCAGCCGAACTACCGCCTACGTGTGTAGTTCCCATCGCGCCGTCCTCTCGATTCCAGGCGATCTTTCACTTGCGTGTCAGGTTGTAGGGGGGTTCCAGATCGCTTTTTTTCCCCAGGGCCTGACGCCAACCCTTCCTACGATACAAATTACATGTCCCGCCGAAGATCCACAAGCATCAATCAGAACAACAGTACAGGAAACGACAACGGCGACTGGAATCTCTTTGGCAGAACACACAACCGCACACGATCCGGCGCCACGGACGACCCCTTCGAGCGAGCCTCGTACCGGAACGCTGTATTAAGCTCCATGCAACAGCATCAGCCGCCTACGATGAATTCCTCGCAGAGGTCGAGGTATATCAAAGTTGTGGGGGTGTTGGGATTTATCGTGCTAGCGCTGTACTTTCTATCATCCGGTGGAACGCCATCTATAAATTTACAGGATAAAGCAGGACATGGGGCTTCGAATGGGGGCTCAACTGGAAAGAGTGGAGGATCTTGCACGAGATACGTGTTGATGATCGATGCAGGCAGCAGCGGCTCGAGGATACACGTTTACAGATTCAACACGTGCACAAAGACTCCGGAGCTCGAAAACGAAGACTTTATGATGATCAAGGGAGGGCTTTCGAGTTATGGCGACAATCCTGAAGGTGCAGCGCAAAGCTTGGACACGTTGATGAAAGTCGCGGTCGAGAAGGTTCCGGATAACTATAAGGCATGCACACCCGTAGCCGTCAAAGCGACGGCCGGTTTGCGGTTACTCGGCGAGACTAAGAGCAATGCCATCTTAGCAGCTGTTAGACACAGACTCGAAACGCAGTATCCCTTCCCTGTTGTTGAAGGCAATGGTGTATCAGTGATGGATGGCAAGGACGAAGGTGTCTACGCCTGGATTACCACAAACTATCTCCTCGGCAAGATTGGCGGTCCGGACAAGTCACCAACAGCTGCTGTATTTGACCTTGGTGGTGCTTCGACTCAGATCGTGTTTGAGCCAACTTTCCCGATCAAAGGAGGTGGTATGCCTGACGTTCTCGCCCCGGGAGACCACCACTACGATCTTAGCTTCGGCGGCCGTTCCTTCGATCTCTATCAACATTCCCATCTCGGATACGGTCTCAATGAAGCTCGCAAAGCAATCCACAAGGCAATCCTCAGCGCCAAGTTCAATGGAGAGAGATTCGACAACAGCCATCCCATCTTAAATCCCTGCATCGCTCCAGGAATGTGGCGTGAAGTCGAGGTGGATGGCGTTAAGTTCAACATGACTGGACCAGCTCATTCCGCTGCTCCCCTCTGCCGCAGTTTTGCCGAGTCCATACTCCATAAAGATGAGGATTGCAAATTGGCACCTTGCTCCTTCAACGGTATCCATCAGCCATCGCTCGCGAAGACTTTTGCACGTGAAGATGTTTACATTTTCTCCTACTTTTACGACAGGACTCAGCCCTTGGGTATGCCTAGTAGCTTTACCCTCAGCGAGCTCAAGGATCTTGCCGCAACAGTGTGCGAAGGCGAACCCGGTTGGTCTATATTCTCTACTGTGCACGGGGCACTTGAAGAATTAAGGGATAGACCGGAGCACTGTCTTGACTTGAACTTCCAGTTGGCGTTATTGCACACTGGCTATGAAATGCCACTCCACAGAGAAGTCAAGATTGCAAAGAAGATCAAAGGGAATGAATTAGGATGGTGTTTGGGTGCTAGGTGAGTTTTCTTTACGCTCTTTCCTCTTCGTCGGAGGCTTTATATATATATGCTAATATTTGATATTTTTATCTTTCTAGTTTGCCACTTCTCGAGAAGAACTCTGGATGGAAGTGTCGTATTAGGGAAGTTGGCAATTAATATGATAATGATAATATGCAATATAGATGGCATATGACTTTTAAAATTTTTCACCCTTTTTTTTTCTTTCAGATTTCATTTTCGCTTTAATGGATGGCCTTTTAATGGTTTATACGATGTCGATATGTTTATTCTTATTTCATGTTACCAACGATCTTCAGTTGTATAATATTTTGGTTCTATTGGTAGATTTATATGGCCAGTTTGGGGGAAGGGGGCGGATTCATTTTTATTATTTTAGTACTTTCATACACCGAGTATTTCAACCTTTACGTATCAATATATACCAGCCATTCTCAACGAGAAAAAAAAGACTATGCTTTATAAAGGTAAAAAAAAAAAGGTGCACTGGAAAACAACCGCTCTTTCTTTCATTTCGGTAAAAACGAAAACTCCCCAGCCGGGAATACATGCAGAATGAATAACAGAAACAGAACCACAGATGCTCCCCTATCAAACCGTTTAGAATAAGCATTATGTATACAATACGAAGCGAAAGGAAACATGATTAAAACAGCCGACGGTAAAAAGAACAGGGGGGGGGGGTTTATATATAAAGTCTCGCACTCGCTAAACTAAGATTCCACACGAAGAGAGGCTTAGAGGGGGGTTTTTATTTCGTCGATGTAGACGCAGTGCTATCTAATGCCTTGTAACCCTTGTGCTCGCTGTGTTTTTTGTAGTAGTAGTTTTGAGGCAGTGGTTTTAGGTTTTCTGGCAAGCTCTCCAAAATCCTTGCGAGGATGGCATCGATGGATTTTTGATTTGAGCCGTCACGGTTCCAGACGAGTATCAGATGTGAGTTGAAACGAACAGAGATGGAGACACCGCAGATATCGTCGCCTAAAAAAAAAAAAGAATTAGAAAATAGAATTAGCCAAAAAGTTACGTTATAAATTTAACAAAGGGGGGGAAATTGGTTTGCAGATTATTCACCTTTCTGGACAACCTCCTGTAAGACCTCACCGATAGCCATCATTAGGATTTCCTTCCAAAAATCTGCAGAGACATCGTTTGTTTTCGAGATTCTAAACGTCCACGAGCCACCCTTGTTGTTTCTCGGGTCTTCCCAGATCGGTTTGACGTTCTTCTTGAACAAGAGCAGAGAATCGCGGAGTGCTAGCGACCCGAACGGAGTGTTGTTGTAAACTTGCCAGAATTCCTAAGAAAAAACGTCTTAATGTTAGCTGAACCCTTGCAATAATACTACTACCTGAGGATGAGAGGGAAATTACCTGAATGGTGTTGAGGTTCGCCAGCTCCTTCAATTGTGTGGCATACCCGTCTCCGCTTGCTGCAGTTCCTGATCCTGTCTCGGCTTGGTACTTGTCGTGCCAAAAGGTCCATTCGTGTTGTAAAGGTAGGGGTCGCAGCTTCTTCAACATAGTATCACGGAGCTGTCGACGGTTACCCATGGCTTGCACGACAGGTTCGTTGTTTGTAGGGGACGTGTCTGAGGTCGGTGAACCGTTTCCAGACGCTGGTCCCTTTACGTTGACGGACGGAATAGAAGCTGCTGTTGCGGTGGCCATGGTCGAGTGAGGTTTATGCTATAGCTATGCGTATGGTTTTGGTATACGGTATAGGAGGTTGGAAGATGGAGATTGGATTTGGGATAGGTTTTCTAGAAGGCGGCGAAGTTGGAGGTTTAATATATATATATATATATCACTGGCGCCGTTCGAGCAAGGAGGTTTATGTGTGAGTGGGTGTGCAGTTGTGATGAATGTGTGCTTATCGATCGTTAACACGCTGGTATGGCGTCAATCAACATGCAATCAATCAAACCGTGGAAATATGTTAAAGCTCGGAAGGAGGCTCGTGGCTACTACGAGGAATTTGGACTCAAAAGAGGGGAGAGAGCTTTATGAAAAGGCAGGAATGAGAATTTGGTTTGCTGCCGGTCTACAAAGGAGGATTAGTCGACTGGAACGGAGGGTGAATCTAGCCCCTCGTCGACTGGACCTGACTTTCTTGAGCATCTATGATCCATGTTCTGCGAGCTAATCAGGAGAAATACGCCTCCACAGGAATTCCACCGTCAAAACCATCCCATCCTACCCATTCGTTCAGCGTCACCGGTGGGTCCACCCTTTTTTCGAGCTTAACTGGTCTGCACGGGCCCAGCTACCCGAGCTTTCCCTGCCCAATTTCTCCAGGGCCATCTCGTTTCAGGTTCGTTTGGTACATGGATTAGCGCTAGCGGAACCAATCGAATGCGCTCTCACGTTTTTCTTCAACACCAAAAAACCCAGCGCGGGATTTGAGCTCTGTTTGAGAACTAGGCCTGCTGGTCTGGTCAAGTCGTCAGCCTGTCGCCGTTGTCGGGTCCCAGGAGATCTGCCAAGTTATAGGTATCGTATGATCGCATGATCGCTGAGGCTCTACTCTAAAATATCTTCCCGGCAATTGATATCCGGTGCTATGCTAACCCGTGTTTTCGTGCACAAGTCAGATGTTTGAAACCGCGCTGGGTCAGCACCTTGAGCGGTCTGGGGCATTTTTAGTTTAAAAAGGATACAACCTAGACGCTGTGCAACCCGAGCTGCAAGGGCGACTCGCATAAGAGACATTGCACCCAATGCAAAGCTCTCAGCACGAAAAGGCTGCGCCATGCCAAGTTCCAGCGTGGGCACCCATATTTCACCTTATCACCTTTTCATGCCACCCCAATTGGCTTTGGGGACCATTCAGGTCCAGCTTGACAAAATATTGCCGCCCTCTTTCCGTTCGTTGTAAGCTTCGATGTGACGCTGTTTTCCGGTCCGACTAAATTTCCGGATCCTTCTTCGAACCCATTGCTTTTCTTATTTGTACCCCACTGTTCACGACGGGTCTGCATTATCTTAAGCATGACCTCAAATTCATCCAGTTCTTGATCCAAATCCATGCCCATCCCGTCATCCGAGCCGACAGGAACGACACGATTGCGTGTTTCCTTTTCATAGTCAGCAAGGTTAGTAGCTTGCTTCGAATCTACTGTGAGCTGCTTCTTTGTCATAGTGCACGCTTGCGAATACTTGCTTTCGAGCAAGCTGGATTGGCCGATTGCGTATTCTGCTAACCGAAGGCACCTGATTCCGTACATTAGCGCCTAGATTAAAATGATTTCATGCCATCGAGACTTCATGCGTACCATATGTTTCGGGATAGAATGCACTGAGAAACAACATCATCAAGCAGGCTCGCATTGTTCACAGCTAGCTGACCTTTCATCAAAAGTGAAACCAAAAACTCCAGCCACTGGTAGGTATATTCGCTTTCAGACTCCGCAAACTCGTCCCTATTTTCGGCATCCGTGTCTTCGACCTCCTGGATCGCCTCCAGAACTGTATCAAAGAGGCCTGAAGCGAACCCGTCGACGTGTGAACTAAGATGCTCTATCAATGGTCTCCAAGACTCTGTTGCTTTATAGATTGACAACATATTGCTATTGGCTTGTTAATAAGAATTGGCACTAAGATGTATTGGTCTAGAAACCTACCTATTTTCCTCCATGACTAGGAAATGCTCGTGAACAAGAATCTCAAGCAAGATAGCATTATCGGTTGATTCCTTGAAGATGTCTGCCAGCTCAGCGCATAAGAGCGCTTCATCACGATCATCTTTTCTCTTCGCTCCTTGCCGCTGCTGCGCATGGCTTCGAGCGTTGATCGCTTCCCACCTATCGAGAAGCCCCTGCACTCGCGAAATCTGTGCCTGATCAACGCCCTTCTCCGGCTTCCCTCCAACCTCCACAACCCCACCGGATGCATCAATCCTATCCCAATAATGCACCCACAGCCAATCGAACGCTCTTGAACACGTCGTCCTTAGTACACCTAACGGCGGCAGAGCTTCATGCGTAGCAGCGTGTCTTATATCCACGAACGATGCCGGTAACTCTAGCTCCTGAGCTAAGCTATACATTGAGACCGCGAAGTGCGATTTTTGCGCGGGGTCTAGTAAACCGTTGACGAAGCGACAGATTGCCGTCGAGTAGGCCATACGGACCATCAGTTCGGATTGCTGGGGTGTATCGTGAAGAACGCATTCGGTCAGTTGCGCTGTTGATTCTATCGCATGCGGCAATCGCCCTCTAGTAGACCATGCTCTGATCTAGAATAATTTTGTTTGTTAGTTTCGATAGTTGTAAGAAGAACCTTTAGTATTGTGGAGAGGGTTCGTACGATTTCCAAAGCGCGCGGTCGACCATTGTATTCGGTATTTTCGTAGAGTAGGGATTTAAGGTGCCTAAGATCATCAATTGACGACCAGACGGTCACCCTCGGTGTTTGCAGCATTATCGTGATGTTTTCCTAGACTAGCATGCTCTGGAAATGAAGAGAAAACTGCGACAAAGAATTTAAACTCCAGAGGGTGTCTGGGGGCCTGGGGAATTAGCGCGGGAGGGATATCTCGGTTAGCTGCCCGAAAGTCGGAAGTGATCTCGGGCGCATGGTCACGTCCCAGAACGGATTAATGAGCGATCGGGGCACCCAATCTATGAAGTCACTGCGGAAACATGCAGGACTTCCTGGATCTGATCTGAAAAAATAGTATTGATGACCACAAATGCTTGCTGACCGAACCTAAGCTTGGTATGGCTTTCTCGCGTACAAGAGTAATCTTCTTAGATAATACACCATCTCAGTCTCGGCACACACCATCTTACGCCAGCTCAAAAAATACATCAAGCAGCGCAAGTCCTGTCTGTACTAACGTTGCTAACGGGATGGTATCTATAGAAGCCCAATTTAATAAAAATTAGTTCAATTGGTTGAACATTATTCAAACAATTCAAGCATCAATCTCTTTCTACCATCCAATACGATAGCCATACGTATATTATAGCCATGGCCAGGTCAAAAAAGGGCTCAGATATGGTCACGGATGGCGGCGAGGAAGCTGGGATGCTCGATGTGAGTGACGTATTCTCGCACCCCCTCCCACAATATATACCATAATTACTTAAGTATCCACAAATATTCACAACGAGACCGATGCATCATCATCTCGGACCATAATTACAGCCATCGGCACGGAGTAATTCTCTCGAAGTTTTGTTCGATCCGGCATCACAAGCTACCAAACGACGAAAATCCTCATTGGTAACGGCGAATTACCCCACCATGACTTCATGCCTAGTCCATGGATTGCTCGAGGCACAAAGACAGAATAGAGGCCATGATGTGCAAAGGGTCATAGATGTCAAAGCGGGGCATCGTGTAGATGGAGTCATAGCCGAGCAAGCGATAGAGGAGGGTGCTTCCCGGATTCTAACAAAAAAGCAGCTATCCGACATGGCATTGGGAGTTCGTGAATTAAGCAAACATCTAGGTATGAACGTTCAAAAACTCGAACACTAGTTAGGTTATTTCTAATGAGCATTGTTTCTTAGGGAATCTAAGGATGAAACTACCCAAGAAGGATTTGAAAATAGTGATAGTTACAAAGACATCTGATCATGCAAATATCCTACACAATAGGGAGCTATTGGAATGGTTGTTGACTGAATTTGAGGATTTCATCATGTGAGGAAATTTCCTCCCACTAGCAATGAGATTTCATTATCTTAAATTTCCTAACTAGAGATATAGATATATTGAAGATATCCTTGAAGATCATCCAAAAATGGATATCAAAAGTCTTGCTGCAAAGTCAGCGAGCTTTGGTGATCGAATTCACTACTGGACGCCCGAGTTTTGCACAAAGCATCCACATTTTTTTGACTTGGTTATTTCGGTGTGTGTCCCAAGGGTAGCCGAACTACTCTCCTTTCTTACTAATAGAATGAATCTTGAAAAAAACAGCTTGGTGGTGATGGAACCGTTTTATATACCAGCTGGTTATTCCAGAAAATCGTCCCACCGGTCATTTCATTCTCACTCGGTTCTCTAGGGTTCTTAACAAAATTCGACTTTGGCGATTTTCGAGCTATCCTTCGTCAAGCCTTTGATGTCGGCATTACAATTAGCTTAAGAATGGTGAGCTACCTTTTTTTTTTTTTTTTTTTTTTTTAAAAAAAAAAAAAAAAAAAGACTACGCAATAGCTAACCTGTAATCTAGAGGTTCGAATGTACCGTCATGCGAGCGAAAAATAAAAACTCCACTCGTGACATTTGTACCGAAATCTGCGAGCGTGAAGACGAAGAACCCACGCATAAGCCCGAAAAATCATTCACAGTGCTAAACGAACTCGTCGTTGACCGTGGTCCGAATGCAACATTATCCTCTACAGAACTGTTTGGCGATGATGAGCACCTGACATCTGTACAAGCGGACGGTATCTGCATCGCTACTCCTACGGGATCTACGGCGTATTCTTTAGCCGCAGGTGGGAGTTTGACACATCCGGATAATCCGGTGATGCTCGTTAGTCCGATATGTGCGCATTCTCTATCATTCCGGCCTATTATATTACCGGATTCTATGGTCATCAGGATCGCGGTTCCGTATGATTCCAGGACTACGGCATGGGCAAGCTTTGACGGGAAAGAGAGGGTGGAGTTGTACCGTAAGTGATTCGGCTTAATTGATTGTGAAGGTGGAGTATGGTAAATTGTGCTGATGAATGATCTGTTAGAGGGTGATTATGTTACCGTCGCTGCTTCGCGATATCCATTTGCTTTTATTCAGTCGAAACCGCATCAAGGAGACTGGTTTGACAGTTTGAGTAGAACGCTTCAGGTAGGATTTTACTCGTTCTCATATATAATCATGAGGATTGAGTCTAACAATCTCCTTTCGATTTTCAGTGGAATTCGCGGACCGCCAGACAAAAAGCTTTTGATAAACCAGATTCGACCAAGTAAATCTCAGTCAGTATTAGCTATAATAAAAACTTCATAATAACGTTATCGATATATCCACTTCGTGCATTCTCTTCTTTGCCTCGGTAAATCTAAATTACTATTTCTAATCATCCAACTCTTGAGTCCTTTAAGTCCTTAATATCCGCTATCGCCATTAATGAAATGATGACACTTGGATAAACCTATCTCGCAGTATCTCGGGATTGTAATTGTGTAACAACATGGTACTACCTGAAGAAATATTTCCATCCTTCGGAAATTGCCATGATATTGTGTTGCGCAGTTGCACAGCTCGTGGATTTGTAATTTAACATGACGTCGACGAGTTGGTGTTGATATCTCGAAATTTACCCCAACCTGAACTTTTCGGCGCTGCCGCTTCAAATCGTGTAATACTATAACCATTATTACGTGGCCCCACAAATCCGTTATAATACGAATTTGAAGCTACCAATTGATCCAACTCTACATGTTCAGATCACTGACCAGAGCTGTCACTGCTTCCCCGCTTCGAAGGTTTACATCTGTGGTAAGTCTCCTGGTCGCCGTTTCTGGTATCTTGATCGCGCGGCATCACATCGAAGCGGCCGGTTTGCGTTTCGATTGGAGCTATCCGAAACGATCCGCCGTCAAAGTATGGCTCGCGTAGAACAAGACGATATCTTAGGCTAGATCTGGCATTGGCTGACTTTTACTTTCAATCTTAGAATTTACAACGACGTACAATGCATGTTCAAACGATTCCTATGTGTTGGTATCCCATAATATTCAAAGCAAAAATACTCGATATTGATGGAAAAAAAATTTAAAAACAGGGACTGGCAGCCACGATAACTATGCCTATGTTGTCATTGACGATAAGACGAAAGATGCAATGGTCGTCGATCCAGCAAATCCACCAGAGTTAGCTAGAACCTCCGTTCACTTTTTATGATGAATGAATAGAATAGCTAATGGATAGAATATAGAGTTCTACCTGTGCTTAGTGAACTGATTAGCAGTGGGAAGATAAATTTCAAGGGCATCATAAACACGCATCAGTATGTATATTACCAAGCCGCATGGAACAGTACAATAGAGTATCGAAGCTAACCGACACATTTAATAGCCACCGAGACCACGCTGGTGGAAATGCCGAAACGGTAGGTGAAGGTCTAGAATTGCGTAAAATCAAGTACGGGGATATTAATTATATTTAACGGTGGCTGATTTAGCTCAAACAATACCCAAATGTCCCTGTCATTGGCGGAAAGGACTGTGACCGAGTCACCACCACGCCTAAGCATGAAGAAACATTCAAAATTGGCGAAGGAATTACCGTCAGGGCTATTCACACTCCTTGCCATACCCAGGATAGTATCTGCTACTATATGGAGGACGGTGACGAGAGAGTTGTGTTCACTGGGGACACGTTGTTTATTGCTGGTAGGTTTTTTTCCTATTTTGTTTCGGAAGTTAGGAAGTATTCTCACGAAGGAGTATATGATTTATAGGATGTGGGAGATTTTTTGAGGGAACGGCAGAGGAGATGCACGAAGCCTTGAATAAGAGGCTTGCAAAGTTACCGAATGATACAAAAGTCTACGTAAGTTTCAAGGCTTATTAAAATGCTGGAACATACAGACAGTATGTGTTTCTAATAGAGGAAATAGCCCGGCCACGAGTACACCAAGGCGAATATCAAGTTCGGACTGTCAATCCTCGATAATGTGCCGATGCAGAAGCTCAACAAGTTTGCTACCGAGAATCTCGAGACGCAAGGCAAGTTTACGATTCAGGACGAGTTTAAACACAATGTTTTCATGATGGTTGAGGTAAGCGAAAATTAAGCATCAAAGCTAGTGAATACTTAAGTATACCTTTTTTTGCTAAAATGTAATATAGGAGCCAGAGGTTCAGCAGTCCACGGGGGAGACGGATCCGATCAAGGTCATGCAGAAGCTTAGGGATATGAAGAACAACTTTAAAGGTTAACCGACTCTTTATAGATTCTTAGCTTAAAAATAGCACTTGTCTTTATATGAAATAGGGAGTTCTGTAAAGTTAAAGGTGACCTATGTCTGGTAGTCAAGCTGTTGAAGAGACCCTTCCGTTATATACTGTATCTGATATCGCACTCATGTGTTGAGTATGTTGGAAGACGACGACGTATCGGCTTTAAAAGAACGCCGCGTCGAATCGAACAAACGATGTTAATTTTCGAAAGCTAAAACTGTAGAAGGTCATTATAAAGATTGAAGTTTCGATCGGGAGCTCTTCCCGACTTGTTTTCGTCTATCTCCGCTATCTGCTTATTGCCGGGGGGTGCTTGGTAGGTTTTAGCTTAGCTTAGTAACCGTGCCGTGATCGATATCGAAGTCCATTTTACCTATACCTGTGTACCTCGCTCGTTCATCTATCAGCTCGGATATCATTATGACCTCAGCATCAAGAAGACTTTCTTAAACACAGCGTCCTCCATTGGAACTGACCAACCACGGGTTTACCGATTTGCTGAATAATCACGGGCTCCCTTTAGACAGTCTAGACGAAAGCCCGTTTTCAATTTCACAATTACCCTGTCTACCTGACTCGACTCCCACCATCGGCCCTCCACCAAAGCTTGCCTATGCGTTCTGGGTAACCTGCCGCCCAAGGAGAGCGACCCTCTTGATGACGGATCACAGTCAGAGCTCCGCTCATCAAGCCACCACATCGCACAGGCCAGCCTCGAGCTCAAGCACGTCGCGCAGCCATAAAAAACGAAAGCCTTCTATAGGGGCAACCGTCTCTCACTCAAACAGCAGCGGCGAGCAATCCTGCAAACTACCCAAAACCCCCACCGCCACCACCACCCCCTCTACCGCCACAACCGCCTCGCTATTATCCGCATCATCTTCGCTAGATCCTTTCCTTTCCGATAAACCCTCGAAAAGACATAAATCGGGAGAATCAACGCCTAGTTTGCTACAAGCTGGATCCCCGGCTTGTGCAACACTCTCCAGTACCGGCGACATGTTGGCGAGCTCGCCGCCCCAACCATCGCGCAACAACAATGTAGTCGACTTGACCAAGAATTCTCCCGGCAAGGGAAAACAAGCGTACAGTCAACCGAGTGCGCTGCCGCCGAAGAATGGAGCCAAAAAAATACTGGTCAAGAACTTCAAGCAGCGAGCTAGTGGGGTGCCAGACGAATGGGTGAACAAGACTCTCGATACTCTCGACGGTGCTTTGACCGCTGTGTTTGAAGATAAAGACGACAAAGATAGGGGGATAAGTTCAGAGGAGATATACCAGGGCTGTCAGAGCCTGTGTCGAGCCGGAAAAGCGTCGTTGATTCACGAGCGATTAAAATCTAGGTGTATTGAGCACGTCTCCGGTCCTCTGCGGGATGGTATATCGAATCAGTCGAGCAGAACAGATGAAGATCTAGTGAGAATTATTGAGATAGCATGGAGGAAATGGCAGGATAGGCTGGTAAGTTTCAATGCTTTCACTACTATGCAAATAGTTGAATTAACTAATCCATCTCTCTCTTTTTTTTATAGAGAATTGTACAAATCCTATTCTTCTATTTAAACCAAGCCTACCTCTATCCTGCTCCCGACAAAGAACAAATATGGGATATGGGATTACAGTTGTTCAGCACGCACATCATAAAGGATAACAAATTCAGACCAAGATTTCTCAATGGTGTTTTCAAGCTGTACGAGAAAGACCGGGAGGGGCAAGCCGATATCGACAGTACCAATCTTTTAATGGCCAGTATCCGCATATTCTCGAATCTCGGACTCTATTCCTCGCTATTTGAACCTCGGTTTATCGATGTCTCCGAGGGATACTATAGAATACTTGCCGAAAAGGAAACAGAGGATGACGACGTTGCGAAGTATGCAAGGGAATGTGCTTCTCAGATACAGAAAGAAATTGCTAGGGTGGAGAAATTCAACCTGGAAACGACGACGAAGCGCGATCTTATCGGTATCATCCAAAAGGAGATGATTTCACAACGATTGTACGAATTGACGGATGAGTTGGGCATCAAAAAGTTAATCGAGGCAACCGATACAGAGGCCCTTGGCGTTATATACTCGATAATAAATAGAGTAGACGACGGAGGAGCCAAACTCAAGCCCATCTGGTCGAAATACATCAAAGAGCAAGGAACAAGAATCGTGACAAGTCCTGATTCGGACATGGTTCCTAGGTTATTGGTCCTCAAGTCTTCGCTAGAAAACATTCACAGGGTCTCCTTTGCCAAAAATGTTGACTTGGGACACGCGTTGAGGGAAGCTTATGAGACTTTTATCAATGAGAAGAGGAAAGGCGATACTTATAAGAATAACTCCAAGCCATCAGAGATGATTGCCAAATACATGGACCTGCTCCTTCGTGAAGGAATAAAAGCGATTACAAGATCATCTGGCGCTGATGAGGATGAACATATGATGGGAATGGGGGATGAGGATGCCCTACTAGGTTATCAACTAGACCAAGCTCTCGACCTCTTCCGGTTTATCCACGGGAAGGACGTTTTCGAGGCTTTCTACAAGAAGGATCTAGCTAGGAGGCTCCTCATGGGTCGAAGTGCAAGCGCAGACGCGGAGAAGGCAATGCTGTCAAAACTGAAAACCGAGTGCGGTTCTGGTTTCACCATGAACTTGGAGATCATGTTCAAGGACATTGATATCTCCAAGGAGAATATGACATCCTTCAAACTTTCTAAAGCAGTAGCCGAGAGGAACGATAATATGGACCTGCAGGTGACAGTTCTATCGCAAGCCGCGTGGCCAACATATCCTGAAACAACGGTTACGATGCCGCAAAACGTCGCTCAGTATATGGAGGCTTATCATCATTATTACACATCAAAACACAAGGGGAGAAAGTTGGCATGGAGAAATGCTTTGGCTCACTGTGTTCTTAGAGCGAACTTTCCGAAGGTAAAGAACTTTGCCTACCTTATCCGTAAAGACTTTCCATCTAATCATGGTGTTCGAAAAAAAATAGGGAAAGAAGGAGCTGGCTATGAGTGCATTCCAGGCTGTAGTTCTTCTATTATTTGACGATGACAAGAAGCCACTATCCTACGAATACATCAAAACTGCGACCTCCCTTCGTACGTACCAATCAAAATTCTCATTGACAACTACTTGACCGTAGTAAGCTAATTTGTAATTGTGTCTAGCTGACGCTGAACTGATCCGTACCCTTCAATCCCTTGCGTGCGCCAAAACCCGACCTCTCACAAAACACCCGAAAGGAAAAGAGATCAACTCGAGCGATACATTCACAGTAAACTTAGGTTTCACCGATCCCAAAATCCGCATCAAGATCAATCAAATCCAGCTCAAAGAAACAAAAGAAGAAAACACTGCCACTCATGAACAGATCGCACAGGACAGGCAATACGAGACCCAAGCTGCCATTATTAGAATCATGAAGAGTAGGAAAACGATAGGACATAATGAATTGATCACGGAGACTATAAACCAAACAAAGAAGAGAGGGGTTTTGGATTTGGGGGATATTAAAAAGAATATTGAAAAGTATGCATTCCCCCTTCCCCCCGCTAGGTATTTTGCAACGTATGCTGACGTTTATGATTATAGACTCATAGATAAGGACTATATGGAGCGTTCGGAGAATAATACATACACTTACGTAGCCTAAAAAAATTGTGGTTCTCTTCTATGAAGTACTGGATTTATACAATTACATTTATAGTTGAACGGTTTGGGGGGAAATGTCGGTTGGATCCTTGTTTCCTTTTTTTTTTTTAGCGTACAGAGCAAAGAATTTGGTTTTTCCTCGCCGTTCCATGGATATCGGCGTTTTTAAATGATCACTGTCCGTATTCGTTTTATATTACAGTAGTCTCTTGAGTCGAAAGATTAGACGGATAACCTGCAGTGGGGTCGATCGGTCCGCTGTTCAAACACAATTTGTATCTATATATCGATCTCTGGAGCATAGTATTTTTATAGCCTGGAAAAATATTTAAATGGAAATGGCAAAATCCAGCTCCTAGAAGTTTAAACCGAGTGGTCTATATATAAGTATACAATCAAATCCCGCTGCGCTAAAATATACAAGACGCTAAATTTCATCAGAACAAAATACTTAAAGAGCCAACTGGAGAAAGCTAGTAAGAAATATAGGATTTAACATTGTGTGGTACCCGATACTCTCATCCTCAAAAGTTCGTAGGGGCGTCCGTGTTTGGTATGTCTCCAACGTAGTAGATGAACGTGAAGCTATACAATCATTGTAACTCTGTGTTTGGTGCACAAATCCCCAATTTAGTAGATGAACCTGAAACCATACAGTCATCGTAACTCCGTGGTTGACATGTCTCACGACTTGGTGAAAGGAAATGAAGCAGTATATTCCTGGAAGCTCTGTGTTTGGTCCTGGTGGTATGATGGATTCCTTCTGGTTCAATATCTCCAATCTCAGGACCAGCAATATCTCATAAACGAGTTCATAGAAAGAAGGGGGAACACAAGAAATATCATAATTTCTATCCCGCTGCTGCCCTTCTTGTTTTTCTAGGTACCGGTCCTCCCAGTTCCTGTGCAGAAACAGTACTCTGTACCATTTTCCTTCCCTTCATGTCGACTCTTTCATCTATCATTGCGAGTTTCTCGAAGAGCTTCTTTCTCTCGGCCTCGGCGTCCGTGTCGAGGTAATGTATGGCTTGCGATGGGGGAGCTTCAGCTTGTGAATTTACCACGCCGTGGGTACCACGGCCAACACTGGGTTCTCGATGCGAATCGTAAACCATACTCTCGCCGAAATCTAGATTGTTGCTAAACGTGTTCGAGTTGGTCCGCGAGAGCGAGTCGTTCCTATTATTGCTGTCATCCGTGACGCTTTCCCCGCCCGCTGCGACTGAGAAGTTTGATTTCATCGAGTTGCTCCTGGAGAGACTGTTCGAGTCATTGCCTAACAGGCCACTTTCAGTGGCAGAATTTGCACGTCCCTGGAGCTTTCGAGGCGGTCTTCGGGATATATTTGATGATTTGTTATTCTCCTGCTTGGCTAAGCGTAGGATCTCCGTGAGGTTGTTTTGTAAGAGTCCGCGACTATTACCTGCTGTGGGATTGTCGACACTGAGGGAAGGTGCCACACCCAATACAGGTGGCTTTAATGGTGACCGTTTGGAAGGCGACTTGAGGGTCATTATTTTTGATTTGGATGGCGTAGCGGAGAGATGTCTCGATTGGGCTCGTTGGGTATCCGTTGTCCGTTTTTTATCAACAGGAGAGATGGAAAGTGGACGGAGACGGTCCGCTGCATCTTCGATGTCTGGGTGAACGTCAATGTCCTCGATTATAAATGGGTTGTTGCTGTCACACTGAGGGTTTGATTCTTGTGCCACACTGCCCTGTCTGCTTCCCTCTTTGCTGTGCGGTACCCTATTTTTTCTAGGTGTCGTGGCTGAGGGTTGAGAGTTTTGCACGGCGTACTTGTCTTCAAGACATCTGTTCTTCTTTTTCATGCTCATTTTCAACCAAAGATCGGATACGACGTAACAACCATCAATACGCCACGCCCTTATCAAATCTTTAGAAGGTACTAGGGAGCTCTCTGCGGTGGTGATAAAATGGGTAACTGGAATTTCGCTATTGAAGGAGGAGACGACAAGTCCGCCGAGATAGAATACTGCCTTTTCTAACTTGTCTCGGTCTTCCTTGCATTATAAATTACTATATTAGTCTAAAATTCAAGGTTTGGTAGAATGCTAAATAGTACATCTTATGCACTCACTTTAACAGCACCATCAAACTTGGCGGTGCATCCTTCCAACGCAGTCGAGCCTACTTCTCTCTTGATGCTGGGCCCAGCCTCGTCGATTGGATTCTTGTTCAGAAGATACTTCTTGAACGGCAAATATTCGCCTTCAGCTATGCATTCCAGTAACCACTCATGTGAGACCATTGGGATCATCCACGTTTCAGCCGCATTCGTCTTATCCTGCTGACCGGTTTTCTCTTTCGAATTGACCAGTAATAAACTTCTCGACTTGAAGACTTTTTCACAAAATTCTGCTCCCAGCTTGCCGATGGCTTTAGTATAATGAAGATAATCCACTCCGTCGAATCGCGTTACCGAAATTGTCATCTTGTCAAATCCTGGAATATTGTGGCGTTTCATCGGACGTCCGAGGGGATACTCGTCAGGTTCTATAAACTTCTCTTCGTGAAGACAACGCTCCAGCCACCAAAATGTGACAGTCTGGACAGCCCGCGACGCATCTGATACTCGAGGACAGTCGGCCTGGGTATACGTATCCGGGACTATAATGACATATCGACTCGCCGAAGCCTCGAAAAGCTCCTGCAGACCGGAAAACGTGCTTCCATCGAAACTTCTAATGATATCTCGTATCTTGTTCTCCTTCTCAGTGTCGAATCCGTAAACGTGGAAATTCTTATCGTGGAACATCTTTTTCGGTTCATCAGGTCGGATGTCTGACATTGACATGCTCGCTCTGACGTTGATATATGGAGCACTGGTTTCCACGTCCGGTACCAAAGCTCCGTTTTTACTTCGTGAACGCTGCGGTGCGTCGGATCCCCACTCGCTCGTCTTCTCTGGTTTTGGCGCTTTAGCTTGACCCATTATATCACCCCATAAAGTCTCACTCCCGCTGCTGAGCCTATCCGATGCCGCTCGTTTGATTTTCCGCCGTGCGGGGTCCGACTTTGTTTTCCCATCGCCCTTCCCCGAGCTTTCCCTTTCGGACAACTTTCGCTTCCCAATCGTCGGCTTAACCCAAGCTCCTTGCCCGCGTTCCTCAAGCGGCAAATCGAACGAAAAGTACTCCTCATCGAGCGCCATTCCTCTCTCGAGGCTCTGATAGAACCAATCGAGGCAGACAATCTTGATACCCCATTGTTTCGCAAAACTGTACTTCTTACCCTCCGCGCGGGCGGCGACCAGGTGTGTCACCTGCTTTGTCAGGTCACCATGGTACACCGCGCCATTCTTCTCCGCGTTTTTCTGGATGATATGTCGCTCTTGCTCCTCGTTGATGTTTGTGAGACATATTCGCAGACCCGCGAACGGTGGGAATGCGTGGTCGACTTCGAGTTGGTAGATTGGGATCTCTGTGTTTGTGACCCAAGCTTCGTGCGCCTTTTCGATGAAGCTGATCTTCATGGGTTTCACGTCCGGTCGCTGTTTGGCTACATATCGGTATTTTTGGGTGGTGACCTCTCCGACTATGAGGTGGGTGGCATCCGATGTCAGATCTTGCTTCCAGGTAGCTCCCAAGTCCGTTGCCTTTTTGGTTATCTCGGCCTGTGACATGTAATCAGTAAAAGTTCGAATATTTCAAGTATGGTTGATATCTCTGCTGAGAGACCCAGCAGTAGTCTCGTTGTCAAGCATAGGAGATAGTGGAATAGCTACGTACACGAATATCATGGGATATAGAGGTAGCACAGAGTATAAGTCCTCGGAAGGGGAGATCAGCAGCTGTTGTCCCTTCAACGGTACTCATTGAGGTCGGAGCTTGTTGGCTGTGGCGTACTATGGTGCGGGTTTTCGCGTGGACATAGACAGGACGCAGGAGCTGGTTTCGAGTGCCTTGTTTGTTTGGGAGGATCGGTATTATAGGTAAGATATATCGTCTGGTTTAACGTCTGCTATTCGAGATGATCGGGTTTAGAATTTATGAGACAGGGTTTGGAGATGTTGTTGTTGTTGTTGCTTGTCGCGTTCCCGTTTTCGGTTGCACGCTCAACTCATAAACATTCGTCACGTGGTTTGATGCATGCATTATATTTGCAGAGCTTCAAGATTGATATCTGGAGCTTCATAAGGAATTCCAGAATCGACTCCGTAGATGTCTTAAATAGACAACATAGCATATCGACATTGTAATTCTAACAGTAGCTAGGCTTATCATAGAGCTTTAATACAGTATGCGCAAATTCAATTATTCGCACGATTAATTGTAGCACATTACCACCACTAGAGAGTAGTCTATAACTCCTGAGATACTTAGATATTCCAATCATTATAGTTTTCAACTTCTATCAGGGCATATAGTATAATAAAAGAGGGCTTGTACGACAGGTATTCCCACTCAATCGTTTCGCCAAATTTTGTAATTTCGATAACCCCACAGCTGCACACATCGATTCGAAGGATCAGGCCTAAATCGAAGACCATATCAATACGTCGAGTCAAGAGAGAAGACTTCTTTCATTTGATATCATATTCAATCTATCTACAAATTAGGTTTATGCACTATCATTTCTCTAGATGTTATCTTCTTCAAACGTTTAACTACTTTAACTAATTTAGTGATATTAAACACCCTATGATATCCACTCATTTAAGCACACAACTATCTCCTCTGGAATTTCGAGCGCTTAGAGATGATCGTGTTGTGACTTGTTGGAATACCAAGAGAAACCAAAATTAAATATCGCTTCTGATATTATATATTATTACATTCGCTCCACAAGCCGCGGACGGCACAAAATTGAAGTGTTAGTTAGTAAATTGCAAAGACGGCTCAATAAAATAGAAAGATCATGTGGCCTTTCACAGTAGAAGCGCTCTGGTGGCGGGCCCCCCATTCACCTCTGATATCCTATGATTCTTCATATCGATATCTTATCTTCTTTTTTAAAGTATTTGATCCAGCAGATCCAGTCGGAAGGACCCTGAGTCTGATCCCAAGCGAACCTCATGACCACACGACTTCCCGCTGTCTCTCTCGCTCTTCGCCTTCGCCTCGCGCTCGCCAATCCGAGTCATGGTATACCGGTAACGGAACGGCTTTAATTTACACAGCCCGCTTTTTTCTAGTCCCAGCTTGAGAGAGCGAGATAAAGGGTCTATGTAGTCGGAGCCACAAGATCACCCGCGAACCGGGTGATCATTGCATTTTACTTTTTTGTTATTCAGAAGATTCGAGCGTTCATGTGCGGTGGAATACCGTGACTAAGTACTTAACACCGCCTAGAATTGAGAACGCAGTTTGTGTTGTAGTGCGCAAACCAGGCGATAATAATAATTGCGTTTTAGCGTACAAGCAAGATGCATGTACCATAGTGCGCAAGGCAAGTAAATTAACTGTGGGGGTAGCATCCGCGAGGGCGCCGGTTTATCTCTGCTTATTATCGAAACGAAATTCTAGTTATCATTTCGAAATTTCAGGCCGAAACCTAAGAAATCTAGTTGAGAAATTCGTAATATATAATATCCTCGAGCTTTATTTTTATTTGGGCGACAAAAAGTAGCTAGAATACGGCAGTACGTCTTAGGCCTCAGAATCGACTCATCTGGTGGATATTGTCCGTGCTTGTGAATTATCTTATTCTGGAATCGAAACAAGAAAATTTTTAATTAAGGTTGGTTGCATCTATCTTGTGGAACTTGGCTCGTGTGTCCTGTGTCAATTATCCGGCGTACGACATCATCTCGGGGTACCAGTAAGTGTAGGCAAATTAAATTTTAAATTGGTCTGACATGTCGACAATCAAGCAGAATTTACTGGCTGTTGCATACTTAAGTATGTATATATAGCTCATATGGGTAATATCATAAAGCCCTATATGAAGATCCAGAATCCCCTAGTTATGTGTACAGAATTTTGATCCCCAACTATAATGTCTACTCAGGTAGTCCAGCGTCCTGTTAACAGCTAGGTGTTACACGTTGTTGGTTTGTTGGTAGTCTGGAGGTTTGTTGGTATGGGACTGCAATATAACAACACCAAGTTCAGACGCTTGAGCAACCAACAGCAAACGAAGCACGAAGTATTTATTAATTTGGCGCTATGAAGATAATTTCAAGAAGAGAGTTATACAGCTATAGGGGCTCTCATGAATTTTTTCGCGTTATACAGAAATCGGAGTAGTCCGCATTAAGGTTGCCAGGTGACCAATATCAAATATTTCATATGTTGGCTTCACACTGGTCTCATCTTCACATTAAGTATTGTAATTAAGTGTTGTCTTCAATCTCCTCTCGCGCCGGTCGCCGTACCACGAATCAGAAACCAAAAAATTTAATTCATTACGTCTGTATTGGAACGATTTTGCGAAAAAGGAAAGAAAGCCACAGAATATCAGAAACTTGGATGCGTGCATGTATTGTCTCTTGACGGTTTTGCGCAGATAGGACAGTTTGGGATTTCCCCATTTGAGTTGGAGGTTCAACGTCAAGGAAGTTTTGAACAAGAGGTCATGGTTTGGAAATATGCAGCATGACGTGACCCCATTTCGGGCATGGGTCAAAAATCTGAACGAGACTTGCAGGCCCGTCCAAAGTGCGGGTTTGTGGGTCGATGATGTCGGATGCCTAGAACCTCAAGAGGAATGACCAAGGCCAAGGGGGTCCCGGCCAGGCAGTGTTACGAATCATAGTGCTTAGCCTTTTTTTATGTAGAATGTTAGCTCTCTCTGTTCAATGTATCGAATTTATTAAAATATATTGTATATGCCGATGAAGTGTCAATCACAACTTGGGGATCTGAGTAGCCGGTGCATCGACGCTAAGCATGGGATATCCGGATGCTGGTGGCAACTTGGTGGACCCTGCCAACCTTGCGCTGCGCACTGGCACTTCTCGTTTTCAATGTTGTATTCATAGGATCTGTTAAATTGTAGCTCCCAAGAATGTGAGGCAGGTTCTATTTCTTTAAAATGAGAATCGCGTAGAATTTTTGGAAACTCGAGTGATGATGAAATCGGCATAATCTTGCTTCGGCAGGTACGTACACAGTTTTTCTCATAATCAAGTCGCTGTGTGGGGCTACCAGCTGCGCAAAGACCATACACGTTCGTACTCGACCCGTAAATCGATGAACTCATGAAGCCCATCTACCGAGCTTTAATTCACAAGAACCCTTTGAGGCTCCCGACTACTAATAAATCGGATTATATCGATGTTAAATCCATTAATAAAATTTAAAAGTGATCATTCCATACCCTTTCTCCGTTTGCCTCCAGTCTTGGACTACCGGAAAATACTTCGCAGATCTGGGGCCGATGCAACTCTGATATAACACATGTACCAAGTATAACCACATCTATCTTTGATGCCGTCGACCACGCGCACATGAACAACTTCCGTAAGCCCAGAATCGTCTTCGTATTCTTCGCTATTTGATATAATCACGTAAGTCAAAGACTTCCCTTAAGATCCGGTCACCTTGTAAGGCCGTCGTTATCCTATTGGCTGCTTTCCTTGAGACTTCGAAATCCACACATGTCAAAAGATATACTTCGCCGCACCCTGCAGTGCACTGCACAGCTTCCATGTCTGATGTACAGAATCATACATACCCAAGCCTCAATATCTCAATACCATCGACAGACAACTACACTTGCCTCCAGCTGCTGAAATTACTTATTAAGCATTCCCCAGATCACTCGTTGCACCCGAAATCCGAGAAAAGAATATATCTACCACGCGGAAGGAGGGAGCTGATCTAACGAAACACAGAAGCTCCCTTTGCTTATCCTTTGTAAAAGCTACCGTCCTTTTGTTTTCATATCTGGTAGCGAGTACCGACTGTTCCAGCCAACTGGGCAACTCAAGCAACCGAATAGAGATCACATTCACGTCATACCATTGCATCGGTAGGGCTCGGCTACTTACCTACAACCCAAAGTCTTACGGTTATCGCGCGAGCTCCCACTGTCGATTCGACTCGATTCGCAATCTGGTCTCGAGGACAGTTAACTTCTTCGCAATCTGGAAAAGCACTAAAAAAACGAAAATATTTTCTTTGAACTCTATCGACGTGGCCGGCAAAAGGCGTTCGGCTGCTTCCGCTTCATTCCTATAGGGAAAGTGTCGAACGAAGTAACGAGAAAGAATTATAGGTACGTAGCTTTAAGCGGAAAGTGAGCTCGGTTGTGGTGTTTTTTTTTTTTTTGTCTGCTCTGCTGTCTTTGCTTTCACTATCGAAAAAAATTTTGAACCAGGTCGCCCCTGCCGTGTCTTCAAGCCATCGATCCGAATCGATTCGATTGCCAATTACTTTCCTCTCGTCTCCTCTCCGCGCTTCGGCTGGTATCTCACTTAACGAGGAGAAAGCGAGGACGCCATGCCGAACCGTGTCCCAGTTTTTTTTTTTTTTTTTTTTTTTTTTTTTTCTTCTTTTTATTTTTATTTTAATCTTTATTGCTGTTGTCATAATTGCGAAGATCTTTGACCTCGACTTGCCGTGCGAGCTCGAGTGCCGCCGACCGACGACGCATGAACGAGATGGTTCAGATCACCCTCATCCTGGCACACCCCACTTCTGCAGCAGCAGCAGCAGCAACAGCAGCAAGATGCGAGCACTGGCATTGGCCAGGTGAGCTGCAACCGAACCAGGAGGGTGGCCCACCGAACCCACCCAAAAAACATGCATATTGGGCTTGAACTCGTTAATCTCATTCCACCCACTCTCTCTCGCTTCCCTATCTTACCGTCTTGACCTCAAATCGCATCTTTGATGATGCTAATAGGTTGGACGAGAGAAAAACGGGCGTGACTTTTTTTCTTTCTTTCTTTTCGTGTCAGCCAGTGATCAAAAGGGAAGGGCTGGATTGCCAGCATGCACACCGCCACTGGGGCCATCGAGACTCTCGATCTGTATATTGACATTATATCCGATGCAACTTTATAACACTAACACTTCGCGCGCTTTCTGTTGTTTCACAAAAAATCCTTTTGCATCTGTTACATCTGCTGCATCTTCTGCTGCTGCTGCTTGGTTCTTCTCATTTCACATTCTCGACTTCCCCTTCTTGCAATTATTGGATACAAAATAAATTGTCCAGCTTTGTTTCGGGTCTTCTATTATAATATTATCTTTTTTCTTGCGCCGCGGCAGCCTACTTTCTAGCTTACGCCCCGTAGCCGGCCCCCCTTCAAGCATAATAGATAATATTAAAACAGGACGCACTCCAAAACACCACCTTTTTTCTGCACTCGCACTGTGTATCCGAAGTCGCAGGCTGGGTTGTCTAGAGCCTTTCTTGGGAAAAACAGACGTCCATCTCATCTCCGGAAAGGCAAGGAACCTTGAGAGCAAGCGAGGCCAGAACTTGCTGGCACCAACTGCATGGGTGTCCTACGCTAAGACACAAGCAGGAAACTAATAGCATCATTCTGCTTACTCGCCTTTTTTATTTTTTATTTTTTTCATTTTTTATTTTTCTTTCTCTTTCTCCCTTCGCTGCTGCGGGTGCGTTCGTTTGTCGTTCGTTTCGTTGGTGTTCAGCTCTCCAACCAAAAGGCCGAACCCACCCCGGCCATTTCCATTTTTATCTGCAGCCTTCATAAATTATAAACTTCGAATTGTCCCTCCTCGCATGGCTGCCTTCGCGGGATATTATTTTATTTTATTTGCTATATCTTATTGAATAGGAAATAAACCTCGTGGCGTGGAACGCCTTTTTTCCTTACATTGGAATTAAACATAAGGACACCGCATCTCTTCCCAGATAATTTTTTCACATTCCACCATTTCACCTTCGTCATTTTGTCTTATATTACATACCTCGTATTTCCTTCTTTTCTGATACGAACGACCGACAATCTCGCACATACCTACATAATATTTAATTATCGATTGCAAAAGTATAATTATAAGGCCCGTTGGATGGGTATTTGCCTGGAACTCTCGCTTAGGACAGCCTCGTCTTGTTGGTCGGTTTTGGGTTCGCCGCAGTTTCCCAGTTTAGAGACTCGTTCCCGGCCAATCCGCTGAAAGAGAGGAGCACCGCTTGCATTCCCCGTCAATTATTTTTCTTTACTACGTATTTTTTTTTTTAGTTTGGTTATTAATTGGGCAAAGAAGAGAGAAAAGAGAGAGATGCAAATATGGTGAATTCTCACCGGAACAGTGGAGGACTCCTTGCTGACAGAACCTCATCTTCTCCTCCGTCGTCTTTCCTCAGTCCCCAGCAACGGGCTTCGAGACGTAGGACATATCACGGCCTAACCAGTGCCAACAACAACAACACCACCACCGCCGCCGCCGCCAACCTGCTGCTGCCCTCTTCGACGTCAGACAACACAACTGCCACCCCAGCCTTACCGGCCTTAATACCACCAGCTCTTCCAATCCCTCCCTCGACAAAGCCATCGGGGCGGGCAAAATCAAATTCGGGCAACGTCGCCTCAAAGTTCCCACGCTTTGCTTCAAGGCTTACTGCCAAAAAACTATTCCAGCAGATAGTCTCTTCCGGTAGCTTTTCTACCCCGCAGACCGTCGACATTAGAACTTCTCCTCCTCCTCCCCCATCACCTGCACCACCTGCACCTGTCATCACATCCAGCCCGCCTAATAGTTCCACCGAGGTCCCCACAACACACAGGCCCAGCACACCCGTTAGCGTCCCGGCTGTACCGGCTGCAAATAACGAAAGAATGTCCCCTCCCACGATAGTTGCAATCGGTAGTGGAGGTTCAGGAAGAGTCGTTGCGATTGGTGCTGGCACAACTGGAATTCCCTCTCATGCACATTCTTCTTCTTCCATCTTCTCATCTCCGAGAAGTAGTTCTCATTCGGTCACTCGACATGCACGATCAGGAAGCGTTGGATCGACGGTATCGTGTCCTGGAGATAAACCACTCGCAAGCACGAGTGGAGGGCAAATCTCTCTGGATATCCGGCTAGCTGAGCCTTTCCTTTTCCTCCAGGGTTACGATTCACATCATCAACAAAATGTCGGAGGACCAGCCTTACTCAGAGGCACGCTTGTTATGAAAGTTACCAAGGCGGCCAAAATTAAAACCGTTAGCTTGACTTTCAGAGGACGGGCTAGAACTGACTGGCCAGAAGGTGAGCCTAAATTTAGATTTTGTTGAAATTTGATGGCTTGCATTTTAAATGTTTGTTTGCATATTAACGTGGTGGTGGTGATTTGCAGGAATTCCCCCTTCAAAAACGGCATTTTATGAAGAAAAGGAAATCATGACCCATACATGGCCGTTTTTTAATGCCCAGTTTGCCGTGGCGGAAAACACGCATGGCGCTGACAGCACAAGATTGCTTGCCCCAGAAAGCGACATGAGGGCTTCTCGTTCTCTTAGCGGAACACCTGGAGCTATTGGGTCCTTGGCCAGAACCGCATCCCCAATTGGAATTTCTGCCGCCTCTGCCGCTCTCGCAAATGACAAGAGGTTGTCCCTACAACTCAATCAGAGCAAAAGTTTTTCCAGAGGCGAATCTCCAAGCCGGTCGGTTGCCTCCAAAGGTTACAAGTTGTTCCATCCTGGCGAATACACCTACAACTTTGAACTCCCGATCGAGAATTTCCTTCCGGAGACCATTCAGTGCGAATTGGGATCTGTAAAATATGAACTCGAAGCCGTGATTGAACGGGCTGGCGCATTCCGAGGAAATTTGGTTGGCAAGAAGGATGTCACCTTGATCCGATGTCCTGCGGATACGAGTTTGGAACAAGTCGAGCCAATTGCTATCAGCAGAAGTTGGGAAGACCAGCTGCATTATGATATTGTCATTTCAGGAAAGTCGTTTCCGATGGGCTCACAGATTCCTATCGCCTTCAAATTGACACCATTGGCCAAAGTTCGATGTCACAGAATAAAAATCTATGTCACGGAGAACATTGAGTACTTTTGTCGAAATAAGAAGGTCCACCGTATCGAGCCAACCAGGAAGATCCAAATCTACGAAAAGAGAGCGGACGGTCAAGTGACCGGACATTTCCCAGGCTCTTCGGCACGCATAGTGTCTGGAGGCAGACGCGGAGATCCAGATAACCCGGACTCTGAGTTGGGGCCCGACCAAAGACTTGGTGACAATTTACTCGGTGATCTCGAAGGCGACATTATCGGACCTACTGAGATGGAATTCCTCGCTCGACTTCCAGGATGCGGAGCGAAAGAAGGCAAGATACATTTTGATACAACATATAAAAACATCCAGGTGCATCATTGGATCAAGGTAAGATCTCTTTATCTGAAATTCCGTATTAATTTATATCGCTAACAAAATTCATCTAGATTGTAATGAGGCTGAGCAAAGTTGATCCCAACGACCCTTCAAAGAGACGCCACTTTGAAATCTCGATCGACTCGCCCTTCCATATTCTCTCTTGCAAGTGTTCTCACGCAAACATTTCGCTTCCTGCCTATTCAGATCGCGATCACAGCCAACAACCCACAAGCACTTGTACTTGCCCAGGAAGTGGTTCTCCAGTTTCCTCGCCACTTCCGTTCGGCAACGAAATTGCTGCCCTGCCGGATACTGCACCAGATGGCCATCCTCGACCGATGCACCTTCTCCGTGCGCCTTCATTTAATCCACCAGCATTTGATGATGACATTCCTCCTCCCTTAGCTACACCTCCTCCTCACTATGATACCGTAGGTGGTGGACTAGCCGACTATTTTGCTCGGTTAGCCGATCAAACCGCCGAAGACGACGACACGGAAGAAGACGACAGCCCCGGTAACACGGGATTAAGCGTGACATCGCCTACCCGCCTTGCCAGGAGTCTAGACGAGCGGAGAACCTGGGTTTCAGCCGCCTAGATGTACCTTTTCATTTAAAAGCACATATTTTTTCTTGATACCCTTCTCAAATACCACCTTCATTTTCCTTCTATATCATTTTCATTTGTTTGCATACTTCTTTCGCAGGGATTTTTCATTTTTTTTAATGTTGGGTATTTTTTCATGACGGGATTTCTTTATGTTTGGAGTAACATTTCTTGAGTATCATTTTATTTCTTTAAAAATTTGGTAACGGGGTTATAGAAATATGCGTATTCATCTGTTTTTCTTTTTCATATTTATCATTTATGTTGCATCTTGGTTTGAGGTTAGCTTTTTTTTTGGTTATTGAATATATAGGAGTTTACGCATAATTATCTGATGAACGAATTTGATTAACATTAGCCCTCTTTCACTTTATCCTTTTTTTTTTTTTGAATATGTGGACCCATTGTATTGGTTATACTTTCCATTCCCTCTTTCGAATGTAGCAGAAAATTTCTCCTTCTGAGATTTACCTTTTTCTTTTTTTTGCGTGTGTACGCACATGTAGTATACAGACATTTACATTTCACGGGTGAGGTTCTCGTCGTAAGTTTTATCGTTGAATTCTTGCATCAAGATTGTTGCTTTTTTTTTTTTTTTTTTTCATTTTTTATTGTTAACCAATTTGTATACCATACCATACCTTATCATAAAAGCGAATTGCGGTTATAGTTTTTTCGTTTTGGTGGTACCGTATTACTACATGCAGTGGTTTTTTGGGCAATTCATACTAGCTTACATACATAGGATAGGATTCACGTATCTTCGTTTTATATATATATATATTTTTTAAAAAAAAGCTTGGCTACATTCTTAATGGAATATATAAGGATAATAAGGTAGGTGACTTTGCAGACGATTATTTCAAGTGGCAGTGGATGTAATAGATATTTTATTTTCAAGGTCAGCATTATGGGCTGGCTATATATGGTAGGTCTGTGGTTTACTCAAGTAGTTGGTGGGTCTCGAGATTAGTAGTGTTTTGTCTTGCTGTAAACCCATCGTGATGTTAACTTGAGGTCTTCCTTCCTTTCCAGGATACTCGTATACTCTGGATGGGCAATGGGGAACTATAACTATCCTAAAATATTAAGATTCGTCTGAAGGGTAGAATAAATGCATTAATATTAAGGGTCGTATATTCTTGACGGATGCCCTCGGATGTCTAGTACGTATCGTGCTATATACCAATGTTTAAATACTCGTGTTCCCTGATTCCGTCGACGTCCGGCCGGCAGGATCTTCTCTCGTTTACACTTCTTTTTGAACATCTACCTACACTACATTATATGTTCATTTTATAAAATTTACTGCATGTATCGCCGTTCTGAACGGAACGGGTTAAAACAAAACATGTAGTGTATATATACATACCATACTAAACTACATTTACAATATACGATCAATTTAAATTCATAAGAGTATGGTGTCCAGATACCCTCTACTCACTTTAACAATTGCAATTTTTAAGTAAAAGGATAGGGTTCAAACGTTAATGTGAGATATCCGCAGAGTTCGACTCAAGCTCGATGGATACAGGATTAATTCAAAACCGAGACGTTGCGTTGAGTTGCGTCGGAACGGGAGTCCGGGGTGTATACGCAATGCTATTATATTATATTATAGGTGTATTAATTTTTGTCCTGTCAGAGGGTAGGGTCTCCCTTACAATAATATATACAGTAAAGGAGTATCCATGTTCTAAGTCTTACTAAGAAGAACCATGCTCTTCGGATCGGTGAATAGTTTTTTCTTAAATCGAAATCAGTATGGGTTGTGATGAATTTAGAAAAATGGTATCTGAAAATGGAAGCGGGAGGCGTAAACGAGCGAGGGTTTACTTCCCGTTTGGTATGTAGGGGTATCATTACACATGGCTTTTTTTTTTCTTGATATTTGCTTCTGTAGGACGGGATGTGGGTTACGTTCTTGATGGAGTGAATGATAGAAAAAAAAAATAAGGATAATTTTAATTCAGGAGGGATATTGAAGAATCGAATCGATGATACCATGCAAGCTAGAAGGTGGATATAATTCTCAACTTTCATTGCAACGTGGAGATCCGAACCGGGTGCCCCGCAGATTTGCAGATACATGTAGCATGCATGCATCATTATGGATCTTTTACTTTAAATTGCATAAAGTCAGGCAATAAGAAATGAATAAGGGTGAGCTGTCGAAAATCTGCCAACAGAACGCGGAAGTATATACATCTCTTGTGAAACGGTCGATCAATTTATAATATAATTTATCGGAGTGTAAGATCTTGTGTTCATCGTTCGTGAAGTTGACGAAAGACATTTTTTTATTTATTCTTGCATTGCATTGCATATATATGCGGTATCAATCACAGGGCAACCTGAAAACAATCATGTCTTAATCTTAAGCTTGGAGTTTAATTGTACAGGGGTTAAGTAAGTGATCGATTAATTTTTTAATTCGTTGACCCGCTCGAGTTTCGGAAGAAAAATATATTAATATTATTATTGTATATATCGATAGACAGTTGTACTTGAGTATATCTCGCTCGCGAATTCTTTCGACTTGCAAGCTTGCCGGGAAGGCGGTTTTGTTGTTTCTGAAACAATCGAGTCCTACAATCCAAGCTGGCTGTGTACGTGATAATATTAATACCTGGTGTAAAATATAATAATATTATATTACCAGTCATGACTCAGCTCAAGCTCGATTTCAATCTGCTCGAGCTTCCGAATTGATATCAATGAGCACCGCCCAACTCAGAGTCCAACCGCGGCGACGAGGGAGCTAGTTTGAAACCTTCCCCTCCCCCTCTTAGCGGTAGCGAGTCTCTTACAGCTTTGTAACGCCCCCCGAGTCGAGTCTACATACCCACACAAAGAGCTTAGTCTAAAGTCCGGCAAAAGAGCACAATTTGTTCTTCTTTCCCTCTGGTCGTGCTCGAAAGCACTTTCCTCAAGTGCAATGCACATACGTCTCGAGGATGCCGCACTTCCTCCTTGGCGAGCATGAAGTGATATGATGCAAGACCGTATATGTATTGTGCGGGTAATATACCATCAAATTGTGTAGAGGACTCCTACTGAATAATAATATTCTTTAGAAGTTTGTTGCTCGAATAATTGAGAATTCAATGCAACTGATTTATCTTCAAGCTGCAGGGAAGTCACGATAACAACGCGACGACGACAACATGCAACAACGTCAGTAAAAGAAGAAAAGACCATCTAGATAATAGACCAGGATACACCAAACGAAATAAAAAAAAAGGTCTCATCCGCTAAAAAAGAATATCTATCCTAGTTTAGACGACCATGCGAGGTGTGCACTGCAAGGAACGCCCGCGTCTGGCAGAATCGAGGAGGTGCAAGTTTCGTTGTTCCAAAGTAGCCACCGATTGTCTCGCAGGTCCGCCGCACCATGGCCTGGCGCAGCAACCCCCCCAAACAAACAAAAACCCATAGAAGGTGGGTGCTTTTGCTTCATCTCATTATAACCATCTATCCTCACCATGTCAATGAATAATATTCACAACCTCTAGAAAGGTTTTTTTTTTTCCTCTTCCCTTTTTTTCGTTCTTCTTTTTTTTGTTCTTTCCCCCGCTCTTTTTTTTCCCTTTTCCGATGTGCTGGCATATCTTGTAATATATTGTATATCGAACAGGTTTGTGGTAGCGTTTATTTCATATTTTCACTTCTCGACTTTCACTCACGAGGAACCGGCCGGTATACACTCGGTTCTTTTTTGTTTCGATATTTCCATCTCGGGATTTATTTCGACATTCTTTCATCATTCTTAAAAAGGGTTTTGACGAAAGGTTGGATTAAATATTATATTATATAATATATACTATCCGTCGTTATATTATACGCTCAAGGCCTTGCATTGCTTCACGACGGGCTCGTGGATCAATACTATATATCGATACCGATACGACAACTTCAACATAGCAATTTTTTTTTAAAAAAAAAAAAAAAACTTTAAAAAACTTCAACAAGTCGACAGGACGTTCAACTGATTCATAAAAGAACAAGATGTTTGGAATGGCACTCAGAAGACGGGTTAGGAGGAAACTCGAAGCGGCAACCGTATTCGCAATCATTCCGATCCGTGTTGACGCTGCTCCGGCTAGAAGAATGCTACGAAGACGGAATCATGAAGAAGAGGAACAGGAACTAGAGGTGGAGGACCCGTACGATAGACAGATGATGAATGCTGCTGCTGCTGCTGCTGCTGCTCCGGACGATAGTAACAGGACGGGTACTGACGCAGACGGACCAACATACTCGAGCTACGATTTGGGGTTTGAGTTCACATCCGTCGATTTGGGATTGGTAAAATCTTCACCGACAGTTGCGGCTTCAGCGTCTGCTAAGACTGCAGCTGCTTCGAGCCAGTCTGCGGCGGCGGGCACTCCGCTGTTCGGGTCTATTAAACCACTACCTCTTCCTAAATCTTCGTCTCCGGCTGCTGCATCTAGTGCTGCGGCGAGTACTTCTCGGACATCGCAATCGATTGGAGGACCAGCGTTTGGATCCGCTCCGACCTCATCGTCTCATGGAGAACCGCAGGCCAGCTCCCAGATTTCCACAATTTCCACAACTTCTGCCACTTCTTCTGTTCCTTCTTCTTCTTCTAAGCCTCCTCTTGCGACAGCATTACCGGATCTCGATCTGAATGCTACAACAACTCCGGGAGCCACGGTTGTAGCTACACCTACAGGACAAGTTGACGAGTCACAAGGCCATGTACGAATGGAAATTGGAATCGCTGGTGGTGTTATCGGTATGCCATTCACCTCTCTCCAAACAATATGAAAAAAAAAAGAGAAATCCCCACAATACTAACATTCGATAGGTGCATTTCTGATAATATCAATAATCATATTCTGCTGGATGAAGAAAAGACGGTCCGGTAAGGGACCTTTGGGCGGTTCCAACGAGGGTACCGAGATGAGAGGTCCCATCGAACCCCGCGGCCCAGCTCAATACGAGTCCCGGACGACAGCGGACGACTGGGGCGTAGTACAAGTTCCCGATCCCGTGGTCCTCGACAATGATGCCGTCAAGAGACTCTCGGAAGCCCTAACGGAGGAAGATATCGAGCGGTTCGCATCTATCCAGCGGAAATACACAATCACCCGAGACGTCGACATTCCAGTCAAGAGACCGACATTGGCCACCCGCCGAACAAGCTTGAGCAGCTACGTGACCATGACGGTAGCGGGCAACGGACTTCCAAACATTTCCAACTCGGGTTTCGATGATTCCTTCCTGGAGACTATCGAGAAGGGTGACCCGTTCGCTGATCCCTTCTCACCCAGCGTCTTCTCCATCCCTCCTGCCCCTCTCCCGTTGAAATTCCCAGTCAAACCACTGCAGCCGCAATCCCGCATCAGGGCGATGCATAAATACAACGCTAGCGACGAAACGCTGGAATTGACCGACCCCAGAATCAGCCCCGGTGGAAGACTACACATCACGAACCGCTCCCGTCAAGATTCGGTCCCCAGTCTACCCCCTTCGCCGCCGAGGAAGAATAAGATGAGAAATCTCACCAACGCTCCGGCGTCGTTGGAGTTCCGTCCTCCACAGTACCCCTGGATGAACGAAGATCCGATCAGTCCTGTTGATTCCGAGGGCCCGGCGAGACACAGAGGTGTGAAGAGTTGGGTGCAGCATGAGGCTGATATCCGAGAACGGTATGCTACTGTCGACGAGGTTACCAGTCCGATGTATGCGAAGAGTGAGATGGAATTGTACAACAGATTCAGTATCAGCAGTGGTATGGACACCAGGAGGACAGAGTACGAATATTACTAAAAAAAAAAAAGTTATAAAAAAAAGAGGTTTAAAAATTTGGACGGAGTTAATGCCTTGATATAATTTTCTTTTCAATTTGTTTTTTCCCCCCCTTCTTTCTTTTTCTCTCGAGTTTCGAGAGACCTTTTTCATTTTTGCTCTTTTTTGGGGGGGTATTAGGTTAGGCATCTTTTTTTTTCTCTTCTTTTTGCGTGTCAAGGCGTTCTACTTTTTATTTGTTGTATATAATGAACCCCCCCTCCCACCATTCTGATGATATACCTTTTTCCTTTGGGTCGAGCTTACTTGTTGGATATATATTTCCCTTTTTCGCATTTCTTCCTCACTGGTGCAGCTGGATAACTTTCTATGATACTGATGAAAGCCAATTATAAAAAAAACCCAACGGCCATCCATTTTTTTTATTTTTACTTTTTTTTTTTTTAAAAAAAAAAACCTTTTTCGTTTCGTGTGTAGAATTTGAATATCTTATCATTCATGCTTGGAAGAAACCAAAATCGTTGTACCATATGTACCCAACGATAGCAGCCAAGCTGAGAATGGAAGGTAACAAGTCCATTTGTATGACCGAATATACCAGCATGACACCGAGAGGCGGAACCATCTTCATGACGGCGTAGTAGCCGTTGATATTGACGTTATATACGACCCAGCAGCCGGTACCGACAGCCGTAGCGAAGAATAAGAGCTGCACGATCAGCCATTCTTTCCGGGGGTGTGAGAGGTAGAGAACCATCCAGATTGCTAACGCACATGATAGTTCAAGTTAACCCCACTGCTACGTATTGATGCCGGTGTTTTTTTGGATGGGAGGATTGGAAATTACCTGGAAATGACTTTATGGACCTGAAGAAGCCGTCCCAGTGGTCCGGTTCTTCGACGTATTGTTTCTTGACCAGAACGTAGAATCCGAAGAGCATCATGGTTAACGGGATGGCGAAGAAGAATGTCTGTCCTGCGTCTCCTATCACCTGGATGTCGTCTTCTTCTTCTTCTTCTCTCCCCGATTCTTCATCCGATTCCTTTGCATCATCGTCCTTTTTCTTCTTCTTACTTGGTTTGTTTCTCTTGGGAAGGCCGGTGGGGATGTTGTACGATTCGTAGGTTATGCCTTTCTCCTTCTTGGTATCTTTGGATAACGCTTCTGCTAGGGGAGCTCTGAGTTGTTGGACGTTGAAGGGGACGCCGGATTGGATGTTTGGAAAGTTGGATTCGATTCCTTCGAAGAGGTTTTTACGGGGGATTTCTTCGATTTCGGAGTCGGAATCGATTTGGGCGGGTTTGACCTTTTGGTTCTTCCGTTGACGAGGCATTTTTCAAGTAATAATTATATTAATATATGTGTGTTATATTTAAAATGTATCAATTGAAGCCAGCCAGCCAGAAAACGCGTGGCTATCGTGTACATGTCCGTTAACGTTAGAGCTACCCCGGACACACACACTAAACCAACCCCGGCGATAGACCCTGGGCGATTCTGTACCCCGGTCCCGCGTCACCCCGGGGTCCGAGCGTCGACGCCAACTATATCAATTGATACTACTACTCCATACGTATAACTGGATATCGGATTGAGCCTGAATATAAAAAAGCTTCAAGCCGCTCGATATAAAGACGTGCACGTTCCCCCTTGACGAGCGAATATTTAAACCGACTTGGGTACAACCCCCCCCTTTTTTCATAAGGACATCTATATATACCAATACACAGAAAGAGAGATTGATATAGTAATGATATAATATAATCGATCGACAGCTATCATTCAAATCAATCACAATGCCGACGATACTAAGACCCAGTCTACTACTCCCCATCTTCCTCGCAATCCTCAGGTTCAGTCACCCAAATCTACTAAACCCTCCCTCCCATATTATTACATTGAAATACGTTCAACTAACAATCTCGAGCTGAATTCTCAAAAAAGCAGCTACTACACCCTCTCCCACATCTCAACCCACAATGCCACATCCACCCTCCGCAACCGCAACATCGCCCTCCTCATCGCCCACCCGGACGACGAAGCCATGTTTTTCGCCCCAACAATCCAAGCCCTAACCGACCCAACCCTCAACAACACCCTCCGCATAATCTGCTTCAGCACCGGCAACGCCGACGGTCTAGGCTCAACCCGCAAACACGAACTCATCCGTTCCGCCTCCCTCCTCGGTCTCCCCTCGCCCAACTCCACAATCCTAATCCACGACCACCCTGACCTCAAAGATGGTATGCACAATATATGGTCGAAAGACCTGGTAGCCTCCTTACTATCCTACTCCCTACACCAGTTTGAAAACGGCAACAAGGAAGAACACCCAGAAGAAGCCGAGGAAGAAGCGGAAGAAGAAGATAAGATACATATAGACGGCGATAAAATACCCGTAGACACCCTCATCACGTTCGATTCATACGGTATCTCCGGCCACCGTAACCACATCTCCCTGCGCACAGCCGCACAGTGGTATATAAAGGTATACCCCGGAAAGTTCTCACTGTCATTATACACCCTCACATCCGTCCCTTTATGGCGTAAATATATCGGCGTGGTGGATGCATTAATCGCGGTTGTGAATGCGGATAAAGCTCAGTTGTACGCTGGACTCGACGGTCCGATGATGCCTGTGGTGGAATATGATAGTGGGAAGGCACCGGAGAGTTTGATGTATTTGAGTGGGTGGGAGGGGTATAGGACTGCTCAAAAGGCCATGACGGAGGGACATGAGAGTCAGATGGTTTGGTTCCGGTGGGGTTGGATCGCGCTGAGTCGGTATATGGTTTTCAATGATTTGAGGTTGGATACGGTTGGGTATCAGGAGTACTAAACTAAAGCTATTGTACATCTTACCATTTCTTTTTATAAATAATAAAAAAAGAAGTATATATATTACAATTCATGCAGCATATCAGAAAGAAAAAAAATATATAAATGTATATAAAATACCAATAGTACTCTTATAAACCGCTATGATGGATAAAAAAGCCTAGAATAAACACTTACATTGGTGGGAATCCCTTCAACCCAATCAACGACGCGGGGTATTTAGTCCTAAACGCCACCCGCTCCCCAACTACAACCTTCTCCCCGGCCTGCTTGGGTCTCTCAAACACAGGTCTGTAAGGATGCCAATAGGCCCCAAACTCCTCCAAAAGATTCACCTGCAAAGTCTCAAACTCCACCATCGGGCTATCCCTCGCCTTCATCATCTCCCAATGCGCCCTGACCAGAGCGTAAAGCCAATACCCCATCGCGTCCTTCCACATGCAAACTTTATACAACCGCTCGTTCATCTCCCTCTCCCGTCGCCACACTTCCCATTTCTCAGGCGGCGCGGCGACCCATCTCTCCCGGCTGTAGTTATACTTATGTTGCACGTGCGTCCTGAAATACGACACCGCCTTGCGAATCTCCACCTCCGCCGTTTCCAAATCCTCCGGTTCAACCGACCTGGTCAACGATCTGATGATGATATCACGGGCCTGCAAGCTCGGTTCCGCGTTTGCCGTTCGTTCCTTCATCATTTCCGCCAGCTTTGACGTCGTGCCCGGTGGCACAAAGTTATATTTCGGCCGAGCGAGGGCGTAACTGTAGGTCAACAGTATATCCCATGTTTTCTCGTTGATGGGGGTGCGGTATATTCTGGACACGTGCTCGACGGCTTGCAATGCCGCCCCGAATTGCGAGTTACGACAGTACGCTACCGCTAACGCTTTCAAAGTGCGGGGGGAGGGGTACACCGGTGATCCCTGCGCTATGACTGGTTGCGCGCGAGAGTTGTCACCGTTGATGACGATCCCGTACACGTTTTGCACTATTTTGGATATCCCGTTGACGTCGCCAGCTTTGGCGTGTGCGAGAATCAACAGCTCGACGGTCATGCTGTTGGGGTATAAGCCGCGTTTGAGCATGTCGGCGTAGATTGCCATGGCTTCCGTGGCTGAGTTTTGCGGCCGGTTTTGCCAATGGGTCGTGTATTTTTCGGTGTGCACGAGGGGAAACTTGCGGAGGTTGTTGGACGGGTGGGTGCCTGCTACCATTGCCAGACGGGTGTTATAGGTCCATGTGTTCGGTTGCACGCCGGAAGAGAGCATTCGGTCCCAGAATGCGGTTTGGAGTTCCCTCCGCCGTGTCCAGAGAGCTTTGCTCATGAGATTGGTGTAGTCCATCACTGTGGGTTGGTGGCCGGCGATAAACATGTTTTCGATGACAAAGTTGAGGTCGGACCAGAAGATCGTGAAGAGTCGGGTGTACGGGTTGGCCTCTGGCATCGTGCCCGGGGATATCTTGCGAGCTACGGTTGAGATTGGGAAGATGAGCTTCGGGTTGGCGGAGATTAGGATGTTGCTGAAATCAGTGCTAGTGAGGTAGCTGAGAAAGTTGTGACGGTGGAGATCTTTGAAGGCTTCGAGGATTTGACGGAATGGTTGGCTTCGGAGGGAGCTGACAAAGTTTTTGACGGCCGTGGGGATTTTTAAGGTGGGATTCACCACTGCTAGAGAGTACTTTGAGGGATTGTAGGTCGAATAGCTGTCAACGGCAGAGGTATTCGTCGTAGTAGAAGGACTGAGGTAGTGATGGGGGAGTTCAAAGTGTTCTTGAATGTCGAGGTCGATATCAATAGCAGCAGCGGCGGACTGAGATTGATACGATTCAAAGTTCGGAACGGCACCCGTATAAGCCATCGAGGATTGAAAGCGATGCCATCGTCGCCAGAGAGTGCCTCCTCTGGTGCCTCTGGGGCATATGCTCCGTCGGAAGATGCTGAAGGTGGGGGAGGACACAATCATGGTGATTGGTGATGTTTATAAAGAACGTCGTAGTTATCTCCACAAATCGCCATCAATGTAGAAGCAGGTATTACTGCAATACCAGCTGCAGCGAATGATCCCAATGGCCTGCCTTCCCTCCTCTTTCCGGTGTCTGACGGGGTCGGAATGGTGTCCCCGGTGATGATACTCGACGTCGTTTGATATCGTTGGTTGTCGTTGGAAGAAAAATAAAAAATAAAAAATAAAATAAAATAAAATTGAAGGCTCGGACCAACCACAAAACCCGAACCGGCCATCGGACATTTGAACCAACAATAATCCCTGCCAATCCACCCAGCCCACTTCAAGTCCACCTCGCATCATCGACGTCGCTAACTACATCTAGCTCCATCGTATCCTCCACAATGTCGTCGCGGGCGCCTACCCCTCCCCGGGGCACAAAGCGTGCCAATCCCTTCGACGACAGCGACCGGCCCTCCCGCACATCGTCAACTTCACGATACGACCGCGATCGAGACCGAGACCGCGAAACCGAACGGGACAGAGACCGGGATCGCGACCGAGACAGAGATAGAGAAAAAGAACGTGACAGAGAACGGGAAAGGGAGAGAGAGCGCGAGAGAGAGCGAGAACGGCGCTACAGAGAACGAGAACGCAGTCGTTCCCGCGACCGCGACAGAGACAGAGACCGAGATCGCGATAGAGATAGAGATAGGGATAGGGACCGTCTCTACGACAGCGACCGCGATTCTTACCGTGATAGTAGAGGCGGAGATAGATATCGCACCGCAAGACGAGACTCGAGAGATCGGTCACGAGAACGTGGCGGGGCGGATCGATACCGTGGGACGGCGAGAGAACTTTCCAGAGACCGCTCGAGAGATCGCGAACGTGAGAGGGAAAGGGAACGAAGGGAAAGAGAACGTGAAAGAGAGAGGGAACGGGAACGGGATATCGAGCGACGAGAGCGGGAGCGCGAGCGAGACCGCCGGAGAGATCGTTCGAGGGACCGCTCAAGAGACAGTCATTACCGCAGGAGGGACAAGTCGAGGTCTAGAACCAGGTCAAGATCTAGAGATAGAGAAAGAGACCGTCGAAGGGACTTTTCGAGGGACAGATCCCGCGATCGATCTAGAGACCGCAGGAGGGACCGCTCGCGACAACGCTCGAGAGATCGAGACCGTCGAAGAGACTATTCCAGATCGAGATCCCGAGATCGTGATAGAGACAGGTCCAGAGAAAGAGAGCGAGAACGAGAGCGGGAACGGCGGGAACGGGAGAGAGATGCCGAAAGAGAACGGGAACGAGAGAGGGAACGACGGCTCCTAGAACGAGAACGAGAAAGGGACAAAGAACGAGACGAACGATACAAAGAACGAGATAGAGACCGAGACCGAGATAAAGACAGAGAAAAAGAACGAGAGAAGGATAGAGAGAGAGACCGAGATGTTGACAAACCCGGCGAGCTCACACCCTCAAAGAAACGAGAACCCCCCGGAGAGAAAGAGAAAACCCAAGATGAGAAACCAAAAGTCCCATCGCCAGCTCCGGTCTTGAAGCTTCCCGAAGCTCCAGTCAAAGAACTCCCTACCACCGACAAGGATCCTCCCACCGAAACACCTCACAAGGAGGGTGAATTCGACGAGAGCAACCTCCCAGATCTTGATCCGGCGGATAAACAACCCTCAGAAGCTGCTATAAATGCAGCTTTCAAGAAAAGAGGTTTCTTCGACCACTACCGCAAAGAATTCCTCTCCGAATTCGAGAAATCCGTATGTTCACCTCCTATATATAAATACCCTACATTGCAAAGCCCAGTTGCGAGAACACACGCTAACCACAAACGATATAATATAGCCCGCAGCTCAGAAATTCCAAACCGACCTCCGCGACTTCATCCAAAAAGAGCTCGCCCGCGACCCAGAATTCTACGACAAAGACTCCACCGCCAAAACCGCCTCCCTCCTCGACGGCGCCATCGAACGAAGCGAAATATACCGCCAAATAGAAGAAGCCGTAGACGTCTACCTCTCCGAACACAGAAGCCAAATGGGGTCCAATATACAGGGCATATATTCTGACTTTTTCCAAGAAATGAACGGCCATAACCCGTTTGAAGTGAAAGTTAACGTTACCGTTGGGGGTGATGCTGACGGACAGGGTAAAGACGGAGATGGGGATTTGGAGATGGGGGAGGTGAAAGATGATGGGAAGGAAGGGGAGGACGGACAGCGGCAGTTGACGTTTAGCGGTTTGAGGGGGGCGAGCGAGAGTATTTCTCCCGCTGCGGAAGATGGATCTTCACGACCGTCTGCTACGACAAAGGTTCATTAACTTTGGTAATGGTATGTTATATGATAGTGATGGTTGATGATCGTAGTCGTTAACATTTTGTAGTATATTTTATGAGATTTTACTTGAAAAAAAAGGAAAAGGTTTATAGGGTATGGGAAGGATAAAAGGATATTTAAAAAGGGACAGGGTCGAGCATGATATTGAGATTTCATTGTTTATGATATAAGGAATTCTTGTCAATAAAACCAAGTGTTTCCCATGATACATTCAGAGTTGTAGAAGATAAGAAGAAAAAGTAAAAAAGGCTATATGTACAATTATAGACAGCCCCCAAACGCTCAAAATTGCAAAATGAGAAAACAAAAAGGGTAGTAGATACAAAAAGCAACAGACCAATATCAAAAAAAAAAAAAAAAAAGACACCCCGTCAGACAGAATTGTTGAACACTCTCAGTCCCAAAAATGCTCGTTCCGGACGCCAATCAGAAATGGAGGGCTGAAGACGAAGCCCAGGTTTAAAGAAAAACAAAAAGGAGAGAGAGAGAGAGAGTAAGCAGTCGTAAATGGTTGCTGGGTTTAGTGGGTACAGGAGGGTAGGCTAATAAAAGGAAAAATTCTAATCGAGGAGGGGTACCATGGGGGGCGGACGGGTTATAGACTAGTTAAATAGCAGATGGCTCTGTAGACCAAAAATAAGTTTATCGTTATAAAGGAAATAATTCGAGTCCAGTTGTCAAAGAGGAAGCAAAAGGCAAGAGAAAAACGGGTGGCTCAAAGGAAAGGTTCAATCCCTCATATTCTGCCGGTTGTTCCGTTCAAAACAAAGGGTCCGGCGTTATTCCTAGGTGTTTGGTTTTGTGGATCCGGCGTGTCTCCGTTATTAACGATCGACAGGCCATTCAAAGGAATACGCATCGGCTCAGATTCGGCATTGCCTTCTTCTTCTTCGGTCGGTTGTGGTGTCTTCGCTCTATCTTCTGCTTGTTCTGCTGACGTGAGCTGGGCTGTGCCATCTCCGGATTTGCCGTTCTCTTCATTTGCTGAATCCCCCTTCGCCTTATCGAGATCTTCCCAGTTCTCATCGGTTCCCTCGTCGATTTCAGCATCAAGGTCGGCGATTTCACGACAGTTCGGACATGGGAGGATGGGGTAGTTTTGTTCTATGATCGGCCGGATGCACCTATAGTGCCAGACGTGGGAGCACGGAGCGACGAAAAGCGGTTGGCAGGGCTATTTTTTTTCAAAAGATTAGATTCATACGTTATCAAGAGCAGGGTGGTTCATAGTTCAACTCACGGCAATGTTCAAAAGACAGATTGCACATTCTCCAGCATGGGATTCAGCTCCAGCTCCCTTATTAATCGACGGCTTACCCAAGTTTTGGATTCTACGATGTGCAGCGACGCTGTAAAATACTATGGTCAGCCAGGCTTGAGTATGATGAATGGATTAGAAGCGTTTCCTCACTTGAATTGGTTGATCGATTTAGCATCACGGTTGAGTTCCAGCTTCATCTTTACGCATCTAAAGATGAGTTCTTCTCCACCTTTAAAATCTATCCCAAGTTGGACGACGTCGCCGTCGTGAACCGGATAAGGTTTACTCTCGGTGTTTGGATGGCTCAATCTGATATGATTTAGAAACGTTCCGCTGCTGCTTCCCACGTCTTTCATATACCAGGCTCCATCGCTCCACCAGAACTCGCAATGTCTTCGAGAAACAACCTTTGATTTGAAACCAACCGGATTACCATTATCACGATCGCTAAACCTACCCACCTTCACCACATCACTCGGGGTTTTGATAGCTCTTTCCATGGGAGCAAAGGTGTGAGGTCGACGGGTGGATCTGGGATCAACATGCGGCACGAATCGGATTGTCGGTATCTTGCCTTCCGGAAGGCCAGCAGAAGGAACGTTGCTGGCAGCAGATGCGGCATTATTGGTTCCAGCCAGTGCCGCTGAAGAACCGTTCTCAGCAGCACCATCCATGCCTTGAGAGTGGACGCCGTTGGTATTTGTACGGTTTTGAAAGGAGACTGGACTCGTCGAGTTGGCGGTATTGTCGGCTACGACGGGAGGAGGCGGGGGAGCAGATGTTGGAGCGGAAGAGACACGAACGAGACCCGAGAAACCACCGACACTTGGTAACCAGGATGTCGGTGAGGTAGTTGTTGATGAAGATTGTTGTTGTGGACCGTGTTGGTCATCTGCGGGGCCAGGATGGGAAGAGACCTGACGGATGGTGGTGGTTGTGGTTGTGGTTGTGGTTGTGGCTGCCGTCATAGCGGGCGCCGGTTGTTCAGCGGGAGGAGGCGGCGGAGGAACCGGGGTTGGGGCGGAATGGTGATCACGACCGCGTAGATAGTTGAATGCACGTATCCTGGACCGAGTGGAGGAGGGCGAGGTCGTCGTCTGAGGAGAGTGGGGTGGAGATGAGGCAGATGAAGGTATGCTGCTGGGAGAGGGGACGACGGAGGTTGGGGCCATCATGTTTACGAGTCAAATAATAATAATAATAATAATAATAATAATAAATAATATGTCAATATTACTATATAGCGTTAATATTTAGTAGTATATTTATATATATTACTATTATTACTATTATTATTATTATTATTATTGCCGGTCGTTTTGTTTGAGCGCAAGGCTGCCCGTAGCAGCACTTTTTGGTGTGTAGACGGGGTGCAATGGGATAGAAAACGAACCGCCGAGGTCCAACGAATGGAACGGGCAGAAAAGGCACAACGAAAGAAAGGGGGGAAAGTTTTCGATACAAGGAAGGAGCAGCTGCTTTTTGTAACTAGCTAGCTAAGTAGCTAGCCCGGCTTCGCTCGCGTGTGAATGCGTATGTGTGAAGAGAGTGGAGACGACGGCGACAGCGACGACGACGTTGGTGATAGAGATTTGGTGATGGCGAAGACGAAATAAGTCTGCAAAAGAAAGTGCGGGTGCGAAATCAGTAACCCGTTCCCGATGACGACGAAGAGGCCGACAATAATCCAATTATATCCTTTTTCCTTTTGCTTCGTTCGAGATCCATTCGTTCGCTTGCTTGTCCGCCCGATGGAGAGAATAGAATACTAGATGGGGGGGTTTTGGGGGTTTGTTTGGTTGATCGAGTGGGACTTACTCAAGTTAATTAGAGAAACCTTAGTTGATCTATGGATCTAATCAAGGGATCACAAGGAAGAGGAGTACAATGCGAAGTGATACCTCGAAACCAACAAGCAAGCTCTGAAGGGATGCATATATTATATTTTATTTCTTCCGCTGGGTGGTGAAAAAGGTGATTATAGCGTTAATTACGAAGGCTGGGCGCTTCCAAAGATCTTGAGAGCGAAAATATTTGAAATCTCCGGCGGATGAGAAAGCAAAGAAGTCTGAAAATATGCAGTTCCACCGCAAGTTGCAGAATAAATTTAATATAACAAAGTAAGCTAGCAAAAATAAATAAATTCTAATTTCATCAAAAACAGCAGCAGCTGAATGGGATTTATTTCAATTCTCGCGATCCTTTTTAAATGCGTCCTTGACTCGAGCAACTGCAGCCGAAGGGGCTTCGACACGGAATCCCGCAGCTGAACCCTTTCCTTCCCCCTCGTGACCGATCGATCTGCTGCTAACCTAGCACAGAATAATGCCCTGGACTAAAACCTGGCAGGATTGCGAGCTTTGTCGCGCAGTGTTCGAGTCCTTCAAAACTGGTTCACTTTTTTTCTTCCCCTTCAAAGCGGGGCAAGTCTTAGACCCATGCACAAAATTTGATACATAAGTACTTCTTATACAAACGTGCAAATTGAAACTTCGGGTCCTCTTTGTTTCGCCCGCCAAATAACACGAGATTTAAAACACTTCTTGTCAATAAAAAACAGAAAAATTTCATGCTTGGAAATCAAGGTGGCTAGTGTTTGTAAATGTACTATGTAATGTGATATAAATGCGATCAATATCAAAGTGCCCACGTGCGATAACCAGCTACCAGGATGCGTCGAGACATTCACAAATTCCTGCACTAGCATTGACCCATCTAGCATTAGCAATAAATACCCCCGCTCTTCTCCAATCAAGGTAAAAGACAAAGACGTCTCGAGCTCTCTGGGGCGGCCTACCTGCTCTTCCTTTCCCCCTCAAGCTCCATAGCGACAGGTTGGCGAGTGTAACAAGGGTCAGAGAGCTGGGATCCGGTTTGCAAACATACCCTTTCCAACCAAGCTGTCAACGCCTTCCCTAACTCTCGAAAGCTTGTTCGAAAGCTTAAGGCTGAGATACTCGGAATTAGTTCCGATTTGAAATACCAACTGCGAAGTAATATATGTCTGTCATCTCAGTTCGGATGCTAAAGGGCTAGCGTACTCCTGCATCTCAGACTCCCTTTTTGGCAATATGTAATGCAGGGTCCTAGGGGTTTATAACGTATTAATTACACAATCCGGATGGATGACGTTCATCATAATCACGAGCTGAATCCTAATATATATTCGATTGATTTGGTCAAACTCAGCCCTAAAACTAAGATGACCCTGCATAACTTTTTATAGACATATGCAGCTCTATTATCGAGGATGGAGGAATTTAACGTGTTCTTGAATCTATATTATTACAACGTCGTCAAAATGTGTGCTAGTCAGGTCACGTGCGTGTGACGATGCAGAATTTCCGATATTTTTCGTAAAAACAATAGTATCAACCATGGATCCGGGTAAGCTGTGACCAATTTCTGCTCATTCGATGCGTCAATTAATTTTATAATTTTATCTTATCAATCTAAAATCGAAGCGATTGCTCTTTTTAGATGTTAACTTTTTTTAAGGTTTTAACCAAATTTGGTGCCACTCACACAAATAAAGGCTCAATAATGAGAAGAACCGTCCGCTGCGACGGTTAAGAATGTGCTCGACGGGATACTCTTGATTGCCAATGGTAGATGACGTTCGTATAAAAGCAAGAGTGGTTCAAGTATACATGTCCGCCAATACACCGTCCAGCAGCTACACCCCTGCGTTGACGTGTTCAAAATACCACAGAGCCTCTGACCGAGCTCGACCGAGTAAAACTACTTAGCTTAGTGCTTAAAGACTTGATTACTAGCAAGAATACTTAGATATACCAATGGGATATCCTCGCTTGATAGTTCCGTATCTAGCATGAAGAGTTCCTGGATTTTGTCGACAAAATTTAAAACTTGAGTGTTCGGAGCGCACGCAAAACAAGAAGTTTCAGAGTACACACATACAATCTCGTAATGACTTCGACCCTGTATAATTGCTTGTTGTATAGCTTGCTTATATCTGAGCTTAGCCTGCTTTTTTTCCTTCCCAAGGCGCTTACCGGCGGCCGGATTCGATAATTTATCGATTGTGAGATTGAAGGAAAAAATATTTTTGATCGCTCCTTTTAAAGTTTTTTTCGTGTCCACAAAGTTAATATTATAACTACCGTGCTACCTTGGAACGAAAACCGCCCCTGTTACTGAACCCGCATCATCACAATTTCAACGCACAGACGACAAGCTTGCAAGTCCCGTCAATAACTGGCTGCAGCTAGTTCTTAATTGGGTCACAATACTGTAGGGAAAGCCTCCACCAGAACACGCATACGGTCTTCTCCCGAAGCTTACTTACTTACTTATTCTTACAAAGTCTAAAAGTAAAAAAGAAATACTTAGTCACGTCGCGAAAAAATCACCGAGAGTCCGAAGCTTTCTCCCCCCAACAAATATCATTCTAGCTCGGACTACATACAACCTCGACTCCGTCCCCAACCCGTTCGAACGTTCTCTTGACTATTATAACAAAACCCTCAGCTTGAAAACACCAAACTATTAAACAAAAAGATATATCATTGCTATAATTTTGCAACAAAAAAAAAAAAAAAAACACCATGACCCAATCCGCCGATTCTCCCAAGCTCCTATGGGCCCATCCCTCACCGACCCAAACAAACCTGCACAAATTCAAAGAACACATCAAACAAAAGTATAATATCGAATTGGGACCCGAAAACTCGCAAAACTCACTATACCAATGGTCCATCAACAATCCATCCCTATTCTGGGCCGAAGTGTGGGACTTCACGGGTATCAAAGCTTCAAAACCGTTCGATAAAGTAGTAGACGAATCCGCGCCGATATTCCCCCGTCCGGCGTGGTTCGAGGGTGCCAAGCTCAATTTTGCGGAGAATCTACTCTACCCTGCTTCGATCAAGGATGAGAATAAGGTAGCTGTTATTGCCGCGACTGAGATCTCCAAGGAGAATATCACGTGGAAGCAGTTGAGGGAGCGGGTTAAGAAGTGTACTGCTGCGCTGAGGAGGTGTGGGTTGAAGGAAGGGGAGAGGGTAGCCGGTATGCACGAAAGCTTCTTTATACGATTGTCCTGCTATGCGGATTACGGTTTGGTTAATTTGGTTATTATTTGTGTGTGATAGGGTATGTGGGAAACCATGCGAATACTTTGGTTGCTGCGCTTTCAACATCTGCGATTGGAGCGATATGGACCGCAACCAGTCCGGACGTGGGTGCAACCGCGGGTAAGTCAATTATTCACAAATAACCGCCCTCAGATATATATAATATATCTATATACTAACTACTTGATTTCTTCGTTGGGATAATAAAAAGTCCTCGACCGATTCGCACAAATCGAACCGTCAGTCCTCTTCGTGGATAACGCCGTGATATACAACGGCAAAACACACGATAACATTGGCAAAGTCAAAGAAATAGTCAAATACCTCCCCTCCGTACGAACAATAATAGTCTTCCCGAGTGTACCAACCCACGAAAGATCAATCAGTCCCAAGGAATTGCGTGCCGGACAGGAGTATCTACTCTACCCTGCTTTCCTAAGCCTAGCTGGTTCTCAAACCGCAGATTTGAAGTTTGCACAGTTGGATCCGGATCATCCGTTGTATATTCTGTATTCATCCGGGACGACAGGGAGTGAGTGAAACTGTATTAAGCAGCTGAGATATGCATGCCGCGTTACTGACTATTCTTAAGAGCCGAAATGTATAGTACACGGTGCAGCGGGAACGTTAATACAACATAAAAAGGAACATCAGTTATGTTCTGATATGGTATGTCATAAAAGCCAAGGAAACTCTAAAAAAAAAAAAACAGCGTACTAATTTTTGGTCTATAGGGCCCTGGGGATATATTTTTCCAATTTACAACAGTAGCTTGGATGATGTGGCACTACAACGTCAGCGCACTCGCAAGTGGAGCTACAATACTACTATACGATGGTTCACCGTTCAGACCGTTCGTTGATGGTAACGGGGATCTAGCCATGCCAAAGCTGATCGATGAGGTTGGGTGAGTTTAATCAACATTTTTTTAGCTAAGTAACGGGCTGCTAATTAGAGTAGCGTGACATGCTTTGGTACGAGCGCAAAGTACCTATCCATTCTTGAACAAAATAATGCCATGCCGCGTAAGTCAGAAAATCTATCGGGCTGGAGGACGGTCTGATATCTAATATTTGTGGAAAATAGATGAGAAATTCCCAATGAAGAAGCTCAGAGCGGTATACAGCACTGGCAGCGTCCTAGCACCCTCAACGTTTGATTATGTTTACAAAGCATTCGGTCCGAATATCAACCTGGGTTCAATAACAGGAGGTCAGTAAACCCCCAACCACAACCGTCTCTCCCCTTCAAATCATGCTAATTTAGAATTCATTTACAGGAACGGATATTATATCTCTATTTGGCGCCCCATCACCTCTCGTTCCGGTACACTCTGGCGAAATACAATGTATCGGCCTCGGAATGGCAGTTCAAGCGTGGGATGTACACGGAAAGCCAGTTGAAGACGAGCCGGGCGATTTAGTCTGCACCAAGCCGTTTCCGTGCATGCCCGTGAAATTCTGGGGAGAGAACGGCGAAAGCGCTTATAAGAAGAGTTATTTTGAACATTTCCCGGGTGTTTGGCATCATGGCGATTTTATCAAGATTAACTCCAAAACGAGAGGATTACTGATGGTCAGTATACCCGCTTATACCCATATATTTGACAATCTTAACCCTTGATTCAGATCATATAATCATTCGCGAAGATTTGTGCTGACCGATGTGTGATATACAGCTGGGAAGGAGTGACGGTATTTTAAAACCAGCGGGTGTCCGGTTCGGCTCCAGCGAGATATACAACGTCTTGTTATCAAAATTCCCGCATGAGTTTGAGGATGCTTTGTGTATCGGTCGACGGCGGACGACAGATCTGGACGAATCTGTGATTTTGTTTGTCAAGATGGCGCCAGGGTATAAGTTCTCAGAAGAAATGGTGAAGAAAGTTAAAGATACCATAAGGTTAGAGTGTAGCGGGAGGCATGTGCCTGCAATTATCGATGAAACGCCAGAGATACCGGTTACCACGAACGGTAAAAAGTAAGTACATCTACATCGGCGGTGTGTACAACTTTGAATTTTGAAATGCTGATTGAATATCTAGGATCGAGGTTGCTGTGAAGCAAATCCTTTGTGGGATGGATGTCAAGACATCTGCGAGTGGTAAGTGTATAAAAAAAAACACTCTACAGGATATATAAAAACTTTTGCTAACATATATTAAAACAGTGAGCAACCCCGGATGCCTCGATTGGTACCGGAATTGGTCCGCCACACATTAGAATCCGCATATTTAGTACTTTATACATCTATATCTATCCATCCTTTTGCGACCACCACCACCACCACTTGATTTGCTATTCTAGATCCTGCAGTTAGCGAGTATAATTAGACATAAAATATAGCAAATAACACACACTCCCTTCACGTATGATATTAACCCATACATACTTAAGTAAGTATATGCATTATCATCTATCAACCTCAACTTTGTACTTGTTCGATCCGACCCAATATAACCCCTTTAACCCCATTACTCAACCATACCCATTCCCCAACCACAACCTCACCCCGCTTAACATCTCCCACATTAACCATTCCCCTCTCCAATAACCATCTCCTCACTGTCCCCGCTGTCCCTCCAGCGCCTAACCAACTCCTACTACCACCACCACCATCATGACTAGCTGTAGAAGTATTATAATTATGAGTGGCGGCTGTAGAAGTATTACGAGTAACGGTAGGAACAGGAGTACTAGGCGTAACCCATCCACCTTTCCCAGGTCTGTAAAGGTATATATTGGTAATACTCCCCTCCATCACCATCCCATCATCATCCACCGACGACCAGAGTATGACCTCCTTCGGCTCGGTGAAGCTAGTTATACCCACCCGGTTCCTCGCATCTTCGTAGTGTTTGCGTGAGGTTGTTTTGTAGCGGGTTAGATCGCTGGGGAGGGTAGGTTGGGTGTCTAGGTATACTTTATATATTATGGCGGTTGGGTTGGAAGAAAGGTATGTTTCTGGGGTTAGTGAGTGTGGGAAGAGAGAGGATGGGGGGGTTGCGGGGATCAGCCAGGCTTCTGTTGTGAGGGTGGCGGAGTGGGAGATTGTTATACGGATCTGTTATCATGTTGACCATAATTTTATATAAATGTGAGAATTTGGAAGTTTTTTTTTTTGGGCTATGCGGTTTGTTGGTGTATACTTGAGTATATATAAAATGGGTGTGAATATGAACATACCCGCGTGGTAACACCATCCCGTTCTTCAACTGCAACCCCGTCCAGAACCCGGTCTACCGCTTCATCACATCTTTTCCGGATAGTATCAAGATAACCCGGTGCTTCTAAAACTGATATCACGCTGTCCCAGTTGAAATTACGAGCGGCGTTGAGGATACGATCTCGGTGGTAGGGTAGCATGTAGTACGGACACGGTTGGCCAGAGTTTAGTCGGGTGTTCTCGTCTTGGTCGAGTAGAGTCTTACAGTATTGTAACGAGGAGAAGAGTTGGAAGGGTGGGTCGTCCGTTGAAGCCATATTGTTTTCTGTTTTTAGATCTTTCGAATTCGAATTCTTGGGATTGGTTTTTCTGGATATCTACTTCTCACCGGGAGTTGAACTCTGGCGTCGATATCATGTCCTGTTGAATTGAACTTTGTGGTACGGTACGGGATGCATGTACGACTGCTACGGTAACACGTCCCGGGTCCCTCAAGTTCTAGTCATCGCGCGTGGTTGGTGATACGGAGACATGCATCATGGCATTATCGTATATTTGCGTATATTCGCAAACTCGCTTGCGTGAAAAATAGAAATAAAATACACGGTTTGTTATCGCTCCAAAAAACATCATGATATACCAAAGCTGTGAGTAAAAGAGGAATGAGAACGTGACAAGGTCATTTATACCCCCCGCCTTATTCACAGTTTATACAGAGAGAGAAAGAACGAAATAATAGAAGACAAGAAATCAGGCAGCAAAGTCTCGCAGACCAAATCTAACTCTAGCTTGCCTATGCAACACAAGGTAGAATCACTTAGGAGGAGTATATTCCCTTCCTATTTCTAGTCCTTCTATGCAAAACTCAAGCTCGTAAACACTCTTGATCCGGTCGTAATGTGCTCCTACTAACCTCTCAATCCCGATTCTTACTACACCACGCTTCAAATACCAAACCACCCCAAGCTTTCTCCTGCAATATTCCCATACACTTGAATTTTCAAACAAAGTGTTCCTCCTTGCCCTGTTTCCAACTATCCAAGAGAACCAACGTCTCCTGTCGCGTGTCTCGAATGATACTATCCAGCTTGATATCATTACGGTCCAGACCGAACGGATTCTCAATCTCTTGACCGATACCTTCGATGCCGTATAGCGTAAACGTGATGAGTGTCACCATCGGTACCGAGACCCAGTTCCACTCGTTAACGATGGAGAATGGCAGGAAGAGACAGTATAACGATAATACTTGTGTCATATGGATCTAAAAAAATAAAAAAATAATATCATTATTATGTTATAAGTTTTTGGCGTATAAAAATCATACTAGGATTGATTTTAATTATTAATACTTACTTGATAACAAACTGGGATAGGTGTAAGTCTAATACATCATAAACCTATTAGCAGTTTATCACCATATATATAATTTCGAACTTACTTTATGGTTTCCATATGCCCATAACTGTCAACAATGCTGTTCAACTGCGTAGTCAACATTGACGCCTGTGGAGCCTGGAAATTACCCCGTTTGTGACCCTTCCTGATAAACTTTTCAACGATGAAGGCCAATTCAACGGGCAACCCGACCCCCCAATTCTCATGCCCTTGGATACCACGCGGTAGGAGGTCATGGTAATCCGGCTCATCATCAGGAATACCCCAATCCTCGCGCAAGTTGGAGCGAATAGCATACAATAGCGCGATGAGAACTTTCACCGTCTGCTCCGTATCTTGACGGTCTTCGTCGTTTTCATTGGGTGCGCAAAGCATGAAGTACCTAGCAAGGTTTCGAACGGCGGAGACGATATGACCGACATCTTGGCGGCCGGCCCAGAAACGCTCGTAGGATGAACTATTGCGGAAAACGAGGAGGAGGCCGACGACGATGGATAAACTTGGGGTTACGGTGCTGGGGACGCCGAGTTTGACATTTAGGTGTTGGTCAACGTAGACTACGAGGGTGGTGAACAGAGTGTAGAGTATTATAGGACCGAGGATAGCTATCGGGCGTATGATCGATGATGAGGAACATTTTTAGTCTGCTAAGTACGGCCGGAGTAATTATGGGTCTGTTCAAGTTGATGTAGCTTACACTGGTGGACGGAGCCTTTTGAGAATCTCAGCACCAGCGGCCATCTTTTTGGGACGATATTAATATTAATTTTTTTGGATATATATCAGCGACGTGCGAACGGCTAAGCGGTTACACGGGAATTCGAGGAAACGTGGGTTTCGGCCTACCTGCGAGGCTTCTGGCGACCGCTGTGGTACCACGGGAAAGACTGAATGCGACTGGCAGGCATTAGAATTAATTTACTTGTGTTTGTCCGCCGCGATTGCGGATATTCGATCTGAAGACGCGATTACGAGCGAATACTAGGGATAAAAATTAACCAGAATGGAAGGGAAGAGAGGACGGATGATGCAAGTGCGGAGACCAAAGATGATATACGAGGAGCATTGCATATTGCAAGGGGCTGGCGCTGCCGTTGCTTTGGTCTCAGCCTGCTTCAAACCGATAATATATCAATACCTGTTATGGCGTGGGCCGCATGAGTAGCGATCGCGCTAACGTATAAGGATCATATGGCCTGATGACTTCAACTAGCTCTAGGACTGACCCTGGCCACGGATCTGGACAACTTCTTGAATATCGCCCAGGCCTTCATGACCAACCTTGCAACTTGCAGTACAGCTTTGCAGCCTGATCCACTCGAACCGAGGCACTGAGAGGGTACATCGGCATTCATAAGTACTTAAGTACTTAGTTCAACTGCAAGATGCTATGGAGGTGCGAGACCCGTGAAACCCCTGTAGATGCGCGCAAACCCCGGTCTTCTGACAAATTCCGCTACAACTCTTTTTGAGCAAACAGGGAATTTGAACTAAATGCAGTCTCGTAATCAGACCTTTGAATTAAATGCACATTTCTTAAATTCAACGTTCAAAGTACTTCTTAGTCGGTCTAGGGTGTCGATGCAATGTATTTGCTCGATATTGCAGGCATGTTCAAAGAAGGGCTAAAAACTGCAACATGCAACACATCAGAGTTAAGATTATTGAGAACATATTATAATTATATCGGTCAGAATTTGATCTCTTGATCATAATGTTATAAACCCAGTCCACGCTGGTACAATTAATTTATTGGAGTGTTCATTAATTATTGTCTCTCGTAATAGCTGCTAAGAATGACAATGTTCATATATCTCCTTAAAGCATAGTACGATATATTTTGAACTGGGTTTCGGTGAACAATGTCGGTGTGAGATGCGGATACCACTTGACGAAGGTTTTATCCTTACGTCGCTTCCTTTCAATCCCAAGCCTGTGCCTCCTCACAAGCTGGGCTTCGTCTCTCCAGCCTTCATACAAATCGCCCCAGTAATATGTTGCCTCGTCTCGGTCGCCGTATTCTAAACTAAAGGAGAATTGGGGGTCGTAGCCGCCCCGAACGCATTCTTCATCTTCAACATCATCCTCACAAGTGTCCACACGGGCCATATAATGACCTTCCATAGCGATCATGGCCGGGCTTTTGAAGGTCTTCCATTCAACGATAAACTCGGCTTTGATCCAGGTGCTGGGTAGACCGAATGCAACATACTCTAATGGTGGTCGAACTGTCCAGTCTTCATAGATTGCCTCGAGGAACTCAGCGGTCAGGCGCATAGAGTTATATGTTAATGGTGTAGCCTTAAGTGCCCACATTCTTAATGCTCGTCCGAGTTGTGCTGGAACAATGTGGATGAATTTGATTCCATCGAGCGGGAGACCTCGGAAATCTTCGGTTTCCAAAAATTTCATCTTATAGTAGGAGCCCTCGGCCTAAGGTGAAAGTGATTAGCTGGATACGATAGATGAATTTTGTTGAGTCGCAAGCAAGTAAAACGTAATATCCGGGAGAGGAGGTAGTACTTACCCAACTGCATCCCATCGGTACGACAACCGATAACTCTTGGAGGTGTGGGCAATCAAGTAGCAGTTGACGAAATTGCTGCCGATATGTACCAGTTGTGATCATCCTGCCAAAAAGGAGGTTGTCTTCATCGCCATTTATCTCGTCTTCAAAGATTCTGAATGGTTTATGGCAGATATAGATGGCAAATCCACGAAGGGTAGCCGAGTGCTTGAGCAATGCGTTTGTTTCGAGGATAAAAAAGGAATCAATCAAACTCGTAATCTCTCGGACATCTTCCATGATGCCACTATCAAGGTCATCGATGGCGAGGATAATTGACTCCAGCCCTGGATTCAGAGACTCGAGAAACTTTTTTATCGCAAGTACCTCAGGGAAGGAAAAATGGACTATTGCGATATCTCGAAGACGAAAAAGGTTATACACATCAGTCAAATCAGACTGGTCCTGAGATTGCAAAGCAGACACCAGAGCGGTCCAATTTCTACACCATTTCAAAGTCAGGGTAGTAAGATGTCCGATTCGGATGTGGGATGTCAGTTGGGCGAGATTGGCATTTTGTAATTCGAGAGATCGAAACCTTGGCAGCTGTGCTAGAGCTTGATATATCATTTGTTCATCTTCACCACAAAAATTTTGTCCGGGGAGTCCTAGGTGAAATTCTATTAAATTGTTAGCGGCGCGAAGCAATACGCAGACGGTCATTGCATATTCCTTGCTGCCCTCATAGTCTTCGTTGTTTGTTCCGCCCAGCAAGCGGAGGCCGAGTGTCGTGAGTTTCGTGAGCTGCAGAAGCCCCGGGTTGTTAAGCAATGAGCTGCGGAGAGGTCGATACATGATATCGAGATAAAGAACGGCGAGGTTCGGGTGAGAACCGAGCATATTCATCAGAATATCACTCGGGTAATCGCCATTTCCGGCTTGCCACCTAAGTACATGTTAGTCGTGATTGCAATAATATCAGGTATCTAAGGAGCGATGTTTGAGCTGTGAGCTTACTCAAGCATTTTGAGATTGGCAGAGGCTGCAATTCCTCGCAGAAAGCGGTAAAAATCCTCATAACTGCATTCCAGCTGTTTGCAATCAACTATTCGCAGCTTGCGGATGAAGGAGAGCGATTCCTGGTTGCAGCGCATTATGGCGACCTTGTCTCGTGGTTTCAGGCCGATTTCAACGGAGGAATAGAGACTGCGGACGTAAAGAGCGTGCAGTCGTCTACTACAATAAAGAAGTTGGACAATGTCGCATTTTCGCAGATTTGCGGCGATGACTTCCGCAATCTCGACGGGAGTCGTTGCCAGAGACATCTTGGTGAGTGATTGAAGGTTGATGATCGAGAGAACGTGTTTGGATTGAACGGGCTGGCGTCGAAGAATTCAATTTGACGTCAGGTTCAATCTATCTCAGCTGCCCTGAGCCCTAGACATCGAACATTTCAGCCGAGCATCTCAGATATGCACCGCAATAATATGATCAATTGAAAAGTATATCACCCTGGTGAATACTTAGTAGTCTTAGGGCAAGAAGCTCAGCGCGAGGACTGAGCCCTGGTGAAGAGGCCAACATATATACATACATACATACATATATATATATATACTCAAGTACTTATTGGTCTCGTTGGCAGAGTACTTATAGGCTACAAGACTAGTACTTATATATAATATGACAATTATCCCAACTTCTAGTCTTGTAATGATGCTTCGCAGCAAGCCCAACCTCTAGTCGACTAGTCTAGGAGAGACAACCAATGCAATGCAATGCAATGCCTCTCGTCTCCTTTCAATGAACCACCACTCTAGCAATAATGATGATGATGAACAGGGTCCATATTACCAGTATCATATCAACCCCATAAAAGTCAGGAGCTGAATCGAAGGGGAGCTGGCTACTCCGCTGAGCATCTTCACCAAAGACTAAACTGACAGTGTAGCAATATAATTACTTCAAGTACTTAAGTACTTATATATACAGACTGCTGCTATGGAATTGTGTTGCATATGGGTGAATTCGTGAAGGAAAGCCGACAAGCTCAACACTCAAAAGGGGAATTCTATAAAAAGTACAATATATATTCCTCCATTCAACATGTTAGATTCAGCGAATAAGGCAAGCTAGCAAGGATTCGTCTAGAGGCTTTCATGGAGATTGCCTGCATCCAGGGTGGTTGTTAAAGATTTTGATCTGAAATCCAAGCAACCAAAACGAGTGCCGCCGTTATAATATATGCTTACTTAAGTACTTAAGTATATATCAGCGCTGGCTTAGCTAAGTAGGCTCTCAAGTCCAGTGCATTCATGATCAAACAAGTGGCATAACATATATAACTCCGAATTCAGGATTTCGATGGCATCTTAATTTCGAAGAAGGCCGCGCCGGTATTAATTCTGATAGGGATCGGGTGCGGTGGGAATGGGACCACTCTGAGGCGGACCTTGCGCCGCTATAACTTTCCGGGGCGAGGGTTTTTTTTTTTTTTCGGTTCACATGAGAGTTTCTCTTTCGGCGACCGGTTTTGAATCCGCATGGATGGATGGGGCCGAACGATTGGCGTGGGATGGTTTTCGAGACCCAATTAATCAATTGCAATCGGCGGCCGGCGGGGAGGGGCAGCTAACCAGCAGCGGACTGTGGTACGTTGGGAGCCCCGCCATAAATTACGATATTAATTGTTAACAAATTGTTATTAATATTACATTATTATTTTGTATCACAAATACTGCATGTATACCCACGAGAATACAAATTTTCATCTTCCTCAGAATACTTAAACGTCCACGATAATATTACACCGTCTTTTGAGGTCTTATACTATCCTACGTATACAAACCAATCATAATTATAACGTTCACTCAATTCAAATATCCAACCTACCAAAATGGCTCGCAAGTTCTTTGTCGGAGGCAACTTCAAGGCCAATGGCTCGTTAAAGTCCATTGAAGCCATCGTGAGCAACCTCAACTCTGCTAAGCTGGACCCCAATACTGGTACGCTCTCTCAAATAAATCAGGTATTCTAGATTAAATATTTGGCTAACTGTCAGATGCAATGTAGAGGTTGTTATCGCACCACCAAGCATCTTCCTCCTCAGCACCGCCGCCAGCGCTAGCAATGGCGTCAAGGTCTCCGCCCAAAACGTCTTTGACAAGCCAGACGGTGCCTGGACTGGTGAATTGACCACCAAGATGCTTGTCGAACATAACATTGAATGGTGTATCCTCGGTCACAGCGAGCGACGAACCATCTTCAAAGAGTCTTCTGAGGCATGTCCGATATATTACCTCTCTGCTTGGTGCCAAATCTAATACGAAATGGGGTTTAAAATAGTTTATCGCCGACAAGACCAAGGCTGCTCTCGATGCCGGACTCAAAGTCATCCTTTGCATCGGTGAGACTCTCGAGCAGCGCGAGGCTGGTGAGACCCTCAACGTCTGCTGCGGACAGTTGAAGGCCGTTGCCGATAAAATCAACGACTGGTCCAATGTCGTCATCGCCTACGAACCAGTTTGGTAAGTCCTCATAAACCGTTCTCGCATAAATCTCACAGGAAGCATCTTATTGATTACGATTATAGGGCTATCGGTACCGGAAAGGTTGCTACCACTGAACAGGCCCAGGAAGCGCACGAAGGCATCCGAAAGTGGCTCGCTAGTTCAGTTTCCACCGAAGCTGCTGAGGCTACCCGAATCCTTTACGGCGGTTCGGTCACTGAGAAGAACTGCAAGGAATTGGCGACCCAACCGGATATTGATGGCTTCCTTGTCGGTGGTGCTTCTCTCAAGCCAGCCTGTAAGTTTATGCTTTTAACTTTGTCACATTTCCATCCACCCGCTAACTCTATGCCTTCACAGTCGTTGATATCATCAACTCCAAGCTTTAAATGCCCTCAAACTTTTCTTTAAGGATGTACATAAGCACTCTTGCGTGGAAGACATTATGAATAGAGCAACGAGGCTCTTTTAAAATTGGACAAGCAAACCATCGTTATCGTATCGTACAAAATCGTATATATGACGGGTAACTAGAAGTCGTAAGAACAAAGTAAACACCCATCCAGTAACGACCCCTCTAAAGACTTTTTATATCCCCCGTATCCTCCAAATCCCTCTTGATATTGGTAGACAAACAATCCAGATATATCGAAAACGCTTCTATAACTCCCACGCCTAATCATCATCCTCTTCCATCGCACCAACCTCTGTAATCTGATTATTTGAAGAATTCCAGTAACTATCCGAGTTCGCAACGATTAGCACTGCTCTCCGGATCCAATTGAACAAAACTATAACTTACGCAATTAGCTTGACTTTAAACTCCGCCGTGACAACCCCAAATAGCTTCAATAATCTTGTCTGCTGGCTATCCAGGACATCCCCCTCCTCGCAAACGGTATACTCCTCATTCAACGTAACTTTCCCATTGACCAATCTTGTCGGCATACCCAAGCCTCTGACCGTAGTTTCCAAAGAATGCGCCAATGGCACGTCCTCCTCTTCGGCAATCTCTCCACCACGAGAGTAGACCGTACCAGCGGGTATAGTGAATGTGATTGGTGAAACCGCGCCAGCGCGGGCGAAATCCATGGCCGAGAAGTTCTCAAAGTATTCCGTTACACCATCGGGGACTCTATTTGTGAGTAACAGGCCGACTTCGCCGTTCATGTGTTTGGACAGGTCGGAGAGGTTATCTTTGTATTCGTCTTCTCTTGTCGTTCCGAGCGCTTTCGACATTACTTTTGTCTTGCCGAAAAATATTCTAATAGTGCACACAGCCAGTGAGTGATCTGAGTTTCATTGTGATGTATGGTGAATATACGAGGGAATGATATATATAATATACCTGCTATCCGAGAATTCTGCACGGACTTCCTTGAGCTGGGCGTTTCGCATGCTTGCGACGGAGAAGACCCAGACGTAGGCATACTCGTCCACGGCTTCTCTTATAGCGTCGAATATTCGGACATTGTTCTCGCGACCTTTCTTTTGGGTTTTGGTCAAGCTGATGAGCTTGTTGCGCTTTGATTTGGGCATGGTTAGTTGTGGATATCGATTTCGTCGGTGGGATGATTGCGAAGAGATCTAGAGAAAAATAAATTCCTGGTGATATTTTTTTTTTTTTTTTCGAGCTCTGAAATTTTTGACAGGGGGTCGGTCTGTCGGCCTGTGCTGTTTTAGGCGAGCTGTGTCGCAGAAACTCGATCCAACCAAACCCACATGCTTACATCCCACCTCCAGACCATACATACTTAAGTACTTACACCATTTGTCTATGAAGGGACTTCGATTTCAAGATTGGCGACACATCCAGCTTCAGCTCGCTTCGCAGAAGCGGCCACCGGTTCGACAAGATGCTGGGCTACATGGATTACGTCCAAAAGTCCTTCTACCTCGCGACGAAATGGGACGAAGATAACTCCTATGCGAACCTGAACGCTACAGCTAGAGGTACATTTCGAACGCTATCACATTAATATACGCTTCTATAAAAAATCATTTCGCTAAAAACCCTGGTACTACAGCACTACTTGACTTCCCGACGCCGAAGGGACTCAAAATGAATGTCTCCTCGCTTTCCTCTCCGAACTTTGCAACATCGTATAGCATGGCAAGCTTAGGCGTAGTCGACGGATCCGTATCCTACCTATACTCCTCACGTTCTCTGGATAACGTACTCAGCAGCGGAACCGTTGAGCTCAAGGAAGCTGTTATCGGATACCGTGATTTAAAGGAGATCGTCAAGCCGGATGAACCGAGGGATTGGGAGATATGGCAGGGTGGCACGAGGGTCGATAGGAGAGGTCAGCCACTCAGTTCATCCTGCCATCCATACAAAAACACACCTAGGTCCACAAGTGCTGACGATTATTTCATCTGCTGGGATTTGCCAGTATAGACACTTTACTCTACGGTAGGATGTACCTCCCCGCATCCACCCTCGAAGCACTCTACCTCAGAAGACTGGCACCGACACGACAGCTCAAGATCTCCGCCGTTAGCAACTCGCGGCTGCCGAACGGTGGAACGGTACTGGCCCTTCTCCAACAGAATAACGGCAAATGGTGTACCGAATATCTGTACAGTACCGACGTAGCCTTGATCGGAATGCGTGGACTTTACAATTTTGGCTTCGACCCGCGCAAAGCTATTCCAAAGTCGCCTCTCTCCGATCACCGAAAGATCGCAGGGAGGTTTAGTGCCGGTATGGAAGTGTATTACGGGATGCTGAATAAGAGCGGCGGGGGGTCCACCGGATTCAGATACACCACATTACCATCAAACACCGGTTCACCGTTGACCATGACGTTAACGATTAACCCTCTGATGGGTCATTTTCAGGCGTCGTATGCAGTCAAGGCGGGTAAGAATTCGGTGTTTTGTAGCCGGTACGATTTCAATATATATTCCTATGAGAGCGATTTGGTCCTTGGTTGTGAGCTTTGGAGGAGAAAACAGACCGTATCTACTGTGGCGACAGAAGTAGAGAATACGATCAAGGAGACATGGCAACCCGATTCTTTCTCGACGGGTGGTGAGAAGGAGGATGATGTGACTGGTGTGCTCAAAGCGAGGATTACACAAAATTTCAACATCGGGTTGCTCTGGGAAGGCCGGTACAAGCAACTATTATTCAGTTTAGGTGAGTTTTCTTTTGCTCAGATGTATATTATATTAATATTAGTATCGAGGCTAATATTGCTAACTCAACTAGGTTCGAATATCGATCTCAAAAGACGAGAGCAACCGTTCAGAACCGTGGGAATTGAGATTCAGTATAATTCCTAAGCTAAGCCCGGGTAACCTACACCGGCAGCCATTTATTTTTTTATTAATATTTCCTTTTTTTCTCTTTTTATTTTATATCAAAGCAACTTCTCTCTCTCCGCTATCGATATGTCTCGCAATCATAAGGGTCATTATCGCATCACACAACCAACCAACTACCAAATTATTATTTTTTGAAAAACCCCGCCCGCCCACCAACCGCCGTTGTACAACTATCAAGAATAAAAACGCCTGTCCATGCTATCCATGCGTCTGGCCCTACCCGTAAGAACATTCGCCAAAATATTATTAAGTAAATGTAAGTGTTTTTTTATTTCCTCCTCTTTTTGGAAAAAAGAAAAAAAAAATAGAAATAAAAAAAAGGACTTTGCTTTCCCCTTTGAGTTTGTCGGTTCTATACTATGCCGCAGCACGCACTTCTTCAGCTGTACTAGTTGATGTGTGTTCTTGTTCTTCAAAGCTTTCAGTATTCTCCTGCTCGTGTCGGATAATCTCGTTCACACTCTCCGAGTCATCGTCTACATCGAGGCCATTTTCTTTACCCCACGCTAACAGCACGCTTCTCAGGCGCTCCTTTTCAATATGGTCTCCGAATATCGCGTCGATGGAATAGAACGGCAAATGCCAGAGTTCGTACTTGTTGACTCTGAAATGTTGAGAGGCGAGGTAGTGTTCATTGGAAAGACTGCTGAGGAAGACGCCGATATCATCGGTCTGATGCCGTGTTAGCAAAACGCGTATAATCAACCCAGAGTCTGAGATATATATATCAGGCAAAAACACTTACCCCTAGCGCGACTGGACAATCTGTTCTCCACCAGTACTTGAAATGATGGTCCAGGAAGCTTCCGTTATCGTGACGACACGGGAGCATTTTAGCATACACGTTACAAGAGAGACAGAGTTCGATGCAGAGTTTGCGGCTGCGTATCTCGCGTAACACCTTCTCGCTGGTGTGAATCGCATGACCCAATCTATCCGGCTGGAAGCTCAGAAGAATATCCAGCTCGTCTTTGATCGGTTGTCGTTCGATTTCCGCAAAGTGAAGCGTGATGCCCAATCCGTTGGCTTTTGCCTTTTTGAAGGCGTCGCGGAATATTCGCACGTCGCCGGCAGCAGGGTTACCGCAGAGATCGACGCCGACTACCAGCCCTTCCTCGTCGCGGTACTTTATCGCCAGTTCCACCGTGTTCATCGCCTCCGGGGGCGTGTTTTGTCGATCAATCGCGAGTATCAAGCGCGTGTGCATTTTCTCCGAGTTGAATGATTTGATGGTTTTGAGGATCGTTTGGACGTAGCCTTCCTTGGTCAGGCCGGTTTCCTCGAAGGCGCGAGGGATGGTTCTGAGTTCGAGGTAGACGACACCATCGGATTCGAAGTCCTGGAGGACTTGTTTGGTGGCGTATTCGACGCTCCATTCGCTGTTCACTAGGTTGTAGGTGTATTTTGAGAATAGTGGGAAGAAACTAGTGCTTTTTGATAGATAGCTTAGAATGTGTGCTTCTGTGGATATATTGTAGAGCTTTAGAGAGAGGGGAACGATTTATCGCTCACCTTGTCAGGTCGAAATCAACTTTACCGGGAGGTATGGCCACGAGGGGGTCTTCGAGGTCAAAGTCGGGTTCCTGTTCTTTCCGTTTTCGCCATATTTCGCCCAACGTCTCTCTCCTGATTGAGCCAGTGAGATGAGCATGTAGTTCCTTTTTGCGAAAAGAAAACAGAGATTTTTGATATCAGTTTCAAGGAAATTTATATTGAAAGAAAAAAAAAAAAAAAAAAAAAAAAAAAAAAAAAAAAAAGACTGCTAGCTGGACGCAGATATATATCTAAGAATTCGGAGATTTTTTATAAAGCCCTTTTTTCTCGAGTGAAGATATCTAGATTTGATAAGAAAAGGTGATCTCGCAAAGGGAGAATAATGTGAACAAAAGAGTGTTCGTTCTAATGCACAACATTATCACAATTGTCGTCACAGGCACACATGTGTGAGTGATGTGCACACGACATGGCCACTATGCATGCATTTCCCTTCCGGATTCACCAATAAACCCGTTCGAAAATGCTGTGGGTCTGACCTGTTCCAGAAAAACGAATGGAAGCTTTAGAAACGGGAAAAATAAAAACTTACAAGCTTGGGTAAACGCTCGCAGAAATCTCGGTCTGGGAAATCCGGCGTTTCCGGTCTCGTGTCCAGACCTTCGATCACATTTGCTAGCGTGGTGCTCTCGGGTCGAGGGACCGTGGTTGTCGTTGGTGCTGTCGACATATTTGCGTGTGTTTAGATGGAAGGTAATATATGCGCGACGGGAGGGAATTCTTAGAGAAAAAATTTTTTTGTTGGGGCGGTTGTTTTGCTGTTTCCTTTGCTTCTCGTTCGTTCGCTCGTTCGTTGACCCGTGGGTGGTAATAAAGGTTATGAGACAGGCAGCGGGTAGAGGTGGGCTTTATGCTGTATAAAAAGTGAGCGACAACTGGTTGGGCTGGGCTGGCTGGCTGGAATCAAATCGAGTTGGTTGGTTCTTGATATAAACGATGCGAGAAGAGAGGGGAGGAATTTTTCCTTATTATATTTCTGGCCTGAGAAATAAGTAATATTATTACTCAAGTACGGTATATTAATGAGCGAAAGCCAACTGGGCGCTTTTGGGCAGGAAGCGGGCAGGTATGGTATATTCGAGCGGGGGGTTTGCGGATGATATATATCGACCAGACTTGTTTCTTTTTATAAAGGGCCGAAAAAAAAGACTGAATCGAACGATAATTTCTCCCCTTGTAAAATATCCACTTCAATATGTTTCTTCGAGAAACAAAACGGGGTTCTGGGTTCTAGATCTGATCGATATCTCAAATATGACGCCAGATGCTTCGACCTTTTTAAATCTTGACAGCCCTCTTTAGCAGGCGAGAATGGGAAAAAGGAGAAACTGTGGAAACGAAGGGTTTGACATGGAGCTCGGAGCTGGCCTTCTCTCGTCGGCCTTTTTGTTTTTCTTCTTTTCGCTCTTTCCCTCGACGGACATGAGAAGAGAAAAAATAAAATAAAAAAAAATTCAATCTCTGGTAACATTGTTTTTTCTTCTCTTCACTTTTTCGACATTTGACCTTCTTGGTTGTTCCCCCCTTTCCTTTTCGTGCCATGCATATTCAGGAATAGAGTCTCGGGGTAGGAAAACAGGCAAGGTTATCCCACGAAGGTGAAAGGGCGTCTGCAGAGTATGCAAAGGCTTCTAGGATCATGAAGATTGGCAATTGACGATACCGATTGATTGTGTGTCCGTTCCTTCTTTCGTGTTCCTGCCAGCAGCCGGTTGAGGGGGTAGATCATGCAGTCTAGCGACATTTCTGAAACGTTATCGAACAACTTTCCGAACGAAGCCACTTCTCTTGCCTTCGAGAAGAGGTCGACACCCTGGTTCCCTTGCTCTCCATCCCTCCCTCGAAAGACGCCTTACCAGCCTGAGGTGGGTCACGAACCACCCATCGACGAAGGGAAGGGAAAGGGTGGTGGGTTTGCCAGATGCATGCGCATGGTGTGGAGTAAAACCCTCTCGTCTGGGTCGCTCGAGCTCTTCAGAAATACCTTTTTTCGATTTCTGGATTTGATGTTTGTTCGACCTCGCTCGACTATGGCTACTCGGCAGGGGCCCGCAGTTCGAAGCCAAACGGACTCGATTTCGGGCCTCCTCGGTGGCCGGATGGTTCAAGTGGGTTTTCGAGAACTCTAGGCTTCTTCTTCTTTCTTGTTCCTATAAAATTTCCATTTGATAATTTCGCGACGGAAAACAAAAGTACCGTGCATTGAAAGATCTCAGATGGACGGAATTCATTACGTGCTACTTCCATCCATTTCCCCCTCCGAGGAGGGAGGTTCCATATATTAGCGTCGTGGGGAACTCGAGCTCCCCCATGCGCAGATGCGCGAGCAAGATCAGGGAATATACTAAATGTTTCAAAACGGTGCGATAGATCGTGGAGCTAACCCCAGATTGTAGCTAGGTAAGCTCGAGCAAAGGTCTTAATTTCAATATAAGGATTGTGGCATACATACTCAAGTACGTACCAACATACTACGCTTGGGGTATCGAATCAATCAAGGCGTCTAGTCTCTCGTTCATCGACGAAATGTCTGTGCGTCGTCGAAGGTTCAGCTCCTGCATGTTAGGTTAGATGTTGAAGCTAATGCTATGAGCGGCTCTGATATTGGGGCTTCACGCGATCAGGCTTGCTCGGTGCTGCAGGAGTGTTGGGGTACGTTAATTAGCTTCAAGGGCCGCAGCTTATATATCTCCACGCCTCCAATATAATATAATATCAGGTCAAAGACAGATCATTTCCTTGGATAATTATGTCACCGGATTATGATAAGATATAGATTAATAATATATTCCAGAATGCCGATATTACACTCATAGTATCAATTATGAACCATATTACGGCGTCTAAATTGTAATGTACACAAAAATGTATCATTTGATAATATTTTATAACCCATGCGGCAAATACATGTGTACATCCCCACAACGCTGCAGCTCGCATAGAGCTTCCTCGAACCGATGCTAGTCTTCTATGGTAAAAACTAGCCGCAAAAAGAACGAAGTACATACAACCAACTTCTGTCCGATTCAGCACAAAACGAGTCATGATTTCGGTCATCCTTGTCGGCAATCAAACCTGAAGCTTCGAAAGAAGGGGCAACAGGTTTTTTTTTTTTTTTCTCTCTTTCGCAAACTGATGATACGCTTCGCGCTCGTATAACCGAATGTCGATGTCGCCCTTCGCAGCGCAAACAGATATCGCTCAAAACACCGGTTTATATATGTCTGCCCGTAAGCCTGCAGCGTGAACAATCTTTTCTTCCAGAATCTTGGGCCAATAGTCCGCTGTTGAGTGCATGCACTGCGCAGAGTATGCAAAACTTACTTGCATCCTAGCCTCGATACCAGCTTGCATCCAAAGGGGCACAAATGTACAGGCACCTTCTACAGCGACTTGGTCCTCTTTGCCTTTGCTGCATGCACGAGCCGGCCGAGGTGGGAAAGGCGTGGTTTGCTGCTCCACCGTCGACAGTTGTACCAAACATCTTCCTGCAAGCCTCTTTTTCTCTTTAAGGCCCGATCATCGATTGGTGGGAAATCAGGAGAACCTACTTGACCCCTAGGGGTAACCCAAAGAGGCTTCAGACATACTGGAGGAAGTGAAGCGGTCATGCTAGTTATGGATGATCAAGAGGTCTCGCAGACCAAACAGGTAAGGTAGAACATTGACAGAACAGAAAGAAGTCGAAGGTGACACGCTCTCGATCATAAGAAAGAGACACCCCAGTCGCAGTCGGAGACACTTTTAGCGGGAGAAGTGGTAGAGCCCCCCCTTTTTAAACGAAACTACTTTTTGGGTCGTTCGCTCAACTGTGCAGGGTAATTCCGATACCCTTCATCAAATATGGTATTAGTTCCTAATTTGCGTCGCTTTTCATGTGTTTCGTTCCTAAGCAATGGGATATTTACTGTAACTAACAAGCGTATTATAGTTAGTCAGGTTATTTTCCGGATTCCTGAAGATGGTCTGATAATCTGAGCTAGCGCAACTAATTAGCTGGAATCGGTTTACTTCGTCCAAATTGACTCGAGTGACACAAAGGAATAAAACTTTATGACTGCAAGTGCAGTGCGAGTTTTGTGCGCGCCCAGCTTGAAACCTTCCGATCCTTTGTGGCATCAGGATTCTGAGCTTTGACACGGAATCGGTCCTTCCATTGTTTTATCTACGGAGTACATACACGACGATAAATTCAAACCCACAGAAGAATTGTTTCGAACCGGGTATGATTTTTTGATCTTGTGATATGTCCAATTTTGGATCCTAGGAATCATTTTATTTTCGATATTTATTCTTATTAATATATATTTTTTTTCTAGTTCATCTCAAATATTAAATGCAATCAGCTGGAGCCGCCTTTTGGGCACAGGCTAACGGCATCCAGCACGATCCCTGCCAGGGGCCTGTCCAGGTACACCTGGTTTCGCGCAAGATTTTGGGACCGTTATCGGTTGTACCATCGAGATTACTGCCCGCACGACCGCTTGAAGCCGTGATCTGGGCTGAAATCCAAGCTGGAGAAAGGAGAAGAGGCTTTTGAACGTGTGTGAAGTCCTCGACGTTTCGTTTCATTCTATTGCGACAACATTTTCATTTGATGGACCTAATAGCGCTAGGACATCCAGAAATTCAAGGAATCATATTTTGGCTGGGTCCACTTCTGTGTGTAGTGGGTTCCTTTTTCCTTTCGTTCCCGGGCGGCCGCTTCCTTCTCGTCTATGGCTGTCCCGAGGCGGCAGCTTCACACAATTTTTTTAACATCTGACTTGGCTTTGAACATTGAATTTCAGAACGCTTTGAGACGTCCAGGACAGACCAAAATGACACACACCCAAGAATTCGTGGATTCGACCGGTGAGCTATAGAAATATGGTGGACGAAGCTTACCAGCCGCGAGAATTATCCGAGTCCATTGGCAAGAGGATTCAGCGACACTGATGCAGAGAGTATATGCAGCTACTGTTATCATCGAATATAACAATGAATCTGCAACCATAGGTCTGGAAGCCGGGCTTTCGTTATCCACAAGCCTATAGACATAGCCGTGTGAATTTCCCGATCGATATTGAAATAAACCACAATATGAGCCTTTCCAGGTTGAGAAAGTTCCCTTGATGCCCGAGAGTTAAAAAGAAAAATATCCGATGTCAAGCCAGTCCCCCTTGAAATGTCGGAACCGACGATTAGGGACTTGGAAAAAAGCCAATCAGTCAGCCTGCCCCCGCTGACTTCGCATAAGCGCAACTCTCCGAAGCCTCGAGCGTATGTATGTATGTATGTATGTATGTATGCGGCTGATTCCTGCTAGCTTGCAGCGAGTGGGCTCGCAGTATCATCGCAGCCGTCGCTGCTTGAGCGATGTCTATCTCGATAGAGCAGCCTGCCCAATACGTAAATATTCTTTCCCTTTTGGACGAGGGAGTTATGTACATGTAGAGTACATATAATATTCGGCCGTGTATTGGTAATTAGCTACCTGGAATCGCGGGCCCTGTCTATAATCCATAGTAAATAATATAATTTTTCTTTCCCTGGATAATCCGTTTAGATTAGTGTGCACTACTTGGGGCCTTGCATACATTCGAGCTGGGGGGTGGTCGTTCCTCGTCCATCGCGTCTTCCTCTTCCTCGTCCGCTGCTGCTTGCCTGCTTGCTTGCTTGCAGATTCGTTTGGCTAAGACGTTTCCCTCAGCCAAAACTCCTCCGCCAACCCCTTTAAACCACCACCACCACCCAACGCACAACAACAACAACAACACTCCTCTCCCTTCTCCTTTCCCCTTCCTCGCCGCCATCAACCGTTCAATCAACCTCCATCGCCAATCTCCCACCTCCATCATCAATCCTCCACCCATCGCACCCATCTCCCCCCAGCAGCAGCATCCGTCCATCCGTCGCCGTCGCCATCGCCATCGCTCGACTCGGACGTTGCCTTCAACCGTTCTTTCGCTCCCGGAACGCCAATTTTCATCAGTTGCGATCTCCCGCGAGCGATTGATAGCACTTGTCGCTTTGATTGGTATTATTATCCTTCTCATTCCGCCTGTCACCAGCCTCATCTCCAAGCTTGCCTTTCCGTATTATCATTTCAATCTCCCTCCCCGGCACACCACTATTGCTCCACCGCACCGCCCCCGTCTGACCAATCATCCGCTCTTCCCTTTTCCCTCTTTTTCGCATCAAACCGTGGGCACTGTTACCAATAATTAAAAGTGCACTGGAAATTTCCCTGTCTTTGCTTTTCTTCGTCCTTGTCTGTGTCAAAACCCCCGATCTGCCACCCAAAGGAATCCCAGTCCGCTGGTTGGGAAAACGGCTTTCGCGAGGAGATCCCTCTCTTTTTCTCCCTTTTGATTCGTTTTCTTCACTTCCGTTTATAACGGACTCCGCCTCTGCTTCACGTCCTTTTTCTTTTTTGTTTCTTGTTACGTTTTCCCCGTCCCGATTCTTTCTGCATCGTCGCGTCTGGAACCGGACTTGTGAACGATTTAAATTTTCTTCAAAAAAAAAAAAAAAAAAAAAAAAAAAAGTCTTTTTTAATAACCAATCGCCTGTCGAAATAGTTATATACTAAAGACTCCGGTTCCACGATCTCCTTTTCGACGTGGCGTGCAAATCCAAGTTTTAAGAGCAAACGACGAAATTCCGGATTAGCCTGCTTTCCCCTGACGACAAATCGCGGAACACGACAGAAATACGTAGGAAATTTCTCCGCCATCGACGACAAACAAAATAACCTGTAACTCACCTACGGCGACTCTGACCATATAAATCATATAACAATGTCGTCCGATCTTCAAGATCGTATTACCGCCGCCCGTCGCGAGGCCGAAGGCCTGAAGGAGAAGATAAAAAGAAAGAAGGATGAGCTCGCCGATGCCGACTGTGAGTTTTGTCCTTTTCTCCTTACTCTGGCCTTGTCGCTATGCATGCGCGATTCGACTCGGTATTCGCGCCGAATACACAAGATCCCAGCAATAGCCTTATGAGCTCTAAAGCTAACAACATGATTGTGTTTTCCCACAACTAGTGCGACAACTCGCCAAGGATCAAGTTGAGGCACTACCGAGGACGCACATGAAGCAGAGGAAGACCCTCAAGGGTCATTTGGCCAAGATCTACAGCATGCATTGGTATGTTTTGGTCAAAAGCGTCACCGTCTTTTTGTAACAGCAGCTAACACCTCTGTAGGAGCACGGACCGTAGACATCTTGTGTCGGCTTCTCAGGACGGAAAGCTTATCATTTGGGATGCGTATACTACCAACAAAGTTCATGCTATTCCCCTTAGATCTTCCTGGGTCATGACCTGTGCCTACGCACCGTCCGGTAACTATGTTGCCTGTGGTGGTCTTGATAACATCTGCAGCGTCTACAATCTCTCCGCACGAGAAGGCCCAACTCGCGTAGCTCGCGAATTATCAGGACACTCTGGTTATCTCTCATGTTGTCGATTTTTGAACGATAGGCGGATTCTGACCTCCTCAGGTATTGCCTTGTTTCCTAAAATTTCCATCACTCTGGTGCTTACTTAATATATAGGTGATATGACCTGTATGCTATGGGACATCGAAACTGGTGCAAGGATCACCGATTTCGCAGATCACCTTGGCGATGTAATGAGTCTCAGCGTGAACCCAACCAACTCCAACATATTCGTATCCGGTGCTTGCGATGCCTTCGCAAAATTGTGGGATATCCGTACTGGAAAAGCAGTTCAGACCTTTGCAGGTCATGAATCGGATATCAACGCCGTCCAGTTTTTCCCAGATGGTAACGCGTTCGGTACCGGATCAGATGATGCCACTTGCAGGCTTTTCGATATCCGTGCCGACAGAGAGTTAAATCAATACTCTGTACGTCCCACCAGTCGTGTCGAATTTTGTTTTGGTACTAGAGCTAACATCGCACTCGCAACTAGTCTGAACAAATCCTTTGTGGTATTACCTCTGTTGCTTTCTCTGTGTCCGGTCGTCTCCTGTTTGCTGGATATGACGATTTCGAGTGCAAGGTATGTTTGCCGTTCCCGTAATACAAATTCAATTGATAATTACTCACGACATCGAATAGGTTTGGGACGTTTTGAGAGGCGAGAAAGTTGGCGTTTTGGCTGGACACGAAAACCGTGTCAGCTGTCTTGGAGTCAGCAATGACGGCATCAGTCTGTGCACTGGTTCCTGGGACAGTTTCGTATGTCTTCCATCGATCCAAGCCTTGAAGTCTAATTTACTAACACTTTTCACAGTTACGTGTTTGGGCATAATCCGTCGATATATATACATGTTTTTGTTTCTTTCTCTTCAACCGATCAAAATACCTATAAAATTATCTGGACGATGATTACGAACCGCCATTTCGATTTATAACCGACGACATCTCGAACCTCAAGCCAACCTACCTTTCTGTCCAACCAACGCCAAATTCTCGAAAGAAGATGACCAGAAAGAGTTCCAACATCGAGTGAACGGAGGTCACCCACAGCCGCCCAGTGCCTCAGTTTTCCTTGACCAGGCTCTCGACTCATAAAACAGCAGAGGACACCCTATAATCTTGTTTGGTCGGGCAGGCCTGTTGGCTTGGTGTTCGTTTTCTCTCATTGGCCTCCCTTTTTACTTCTTTCCAAATAATGCATCTTTAATCATCCGTTTGTCGCCATTCCTATCAGCAAGGGACGGTAATGTCTTGGTTAGCCTGTATTTCTCTCTCTCTCCCTGGGGCTTTCTATTATCTTTTTTTTTTTTCCCCTTTTCTCTACCTTTCACGATTCGACGTGGAAAGCCTCTTTGCTTTTTCTTATACCGTTCAAACAGCAAACTTCCTATATATATAAATATTCCTTTCGCTGTAATATGTGTCGCTATAACCATTTTTCTCCTGAGCTCGCCTGGTTGTTTCTTTCATGATTGCCAGGACCTGTTCTTTTACCGTCGAATCAATTCCTTTTTTCCTTCCTCTTTTTGCCCCAGGAGAAAAAGCGATCTTGTTTTGCGATTCTTTCAAGTGGTTTTTTCCTTCTTTCTTTCTCTTTTTTTTTTTTTTTTAACTTATACTCCGGACTTCTTTTTCTTTGCTGTGTAATTTCTCTTTATTTTTCTGTCCCTTGCTTCTCGTTATATCTCTCATCCGTATAGCTCTTTTAGTAGTCGGTGTTAAGTTAATATGTACGAAATCCAAGAACATGGAATCCTTTTTATCTTTTTTTTTTAATTCTTATTCTTTTAATATAAGAATACTTCTAAAAAATTGAGGGAGAATGCGAACAGATAGAGGTGTGATATCGAGGTTATCGTTTGTATACCCGGAGATCGCTATGCCTGACAATGAATGCCTCCGAAGGGCTAGGAAGAAGATGGCTTTATATACCCAGCGGATTTGAGATCGATGACCCCTGGGTATATATATCCGCTCGCGCTGGTTGTAATCGTCAAAGGGGTAAACTTTTGGCTTGTTTGACATTGCAAGGCCTTCAGATATGGATCCGGTCAAAGACGACGCGACAATTTAGCCTTAAATTAGAGATTTTTTTTACTATTGATATCGTGAGACCGCCGTGGCTGTTTCTTGCATATGCATGCAGATCAGCACAGTACTTTTATATTCAGGGATAAGATGATGCAAAGGCTGAAGGTCACGGACTAGTATAGTATAGCGAGTCATGTTTCTTGCGCTAGAAATATATTATTCACGGCGTCTTTTTTAATATTTTATATGTGTCTGTGCTATTAATACATGATATCTATCGATAAATTAGCCTTGAATTGGATTATTGACTGCGAAGAAGTTAGATATTACAGGTTGTGTATAATTCATGTACGGTTCGATGGAGTATTCTCGTTATTACCACCGCTCGTATCATTACTATAACTGCCACCGCCAATTCCATCGTTTTCTTCGTTATCATTACTAGTGATCAAGCCCCCCTTGTTATAGAGCTCGAGTTCGTAAAGCTTGCAATCGCCAGAAGGAAACAGATACTCAATATCAATCTTCTTCAAATCCGGTTCCTTAAATTGAAACATCAGCCTCGTAGTCATAGACCCCGAGCAGTCCTTCACGGCATCTATAAAGTCAACCGTAATGGCGACGTCTAGCCGATTCGAGCGAATCCGACCCCTCCCATCTTCGGCCTCACCCTCGCCATGATTATTATCCTGCCCCCTTTCTGCAGTTGGACCCCAAACTTCAGGACCTAGCCACCATCCTTCCTCCGAGAATACGGTTGCCAATATCAACCGTGCGAGCGTCCTGAGCTGTAACTGATCACCCCCCAGATTCACCGCCGCGTCCTCTCGCAAAATATCCCCGAAACTTTCAAAATCGTCGTAAAACATAAAGGCGACGGTGGCGGCAGATTCAAACCTAGGTCTGAACAACTCGAGCTGGGGTAGGACGGTGATAATTGCATCGCCAATTTCATTGATATCTTCTTGCGACTTGGACAGGCATTCCGCGAGACACAACCAGAAGAATCTAAGCCACAGCATGGCGGCTTCTGAGAGTTCGTACCCGAACGGGTTTTTGATGTCTCGTTGGGCGGACAAGCTGTCCGGGTCGGTATCGTCACCCTGGACCGTCAGCGGGGGTTTGATGCCGTCCCAACGCCAGGTCTGCCATTTCAGGAGCGGAGAGGTGTCAACGAGGTGTTTCCAACGTTTGGAGACGAGGCGGGCGTCACTGAGCAGAGTCGCGCAGTCGAGGTGCTGGAGGACTTGTTCGAGGAGTTCGGATGTGTTTAGGACTGTGGAGATGGCGTTAACGTTGGGGGTGGTTGAAATTGACATGATTCAGGGGTTGGCTGCATCATCGGAGTAGATGCGATGGAGGAGGAGCGGGACTTGATATTGGATATCAAGGAGGTTTTAGGTTTTTGTTTTTATGGATTTGATGGTGGTTTTGAAGCTTTGCCAGCTTTGGGGCCCGTACAGTACTCTGGGGGGCTCTCATTGCATATTACTCGCGAACTGCGGTGGTGGTCCAGAATTAGACGAAATTGGGATATCTCATGCAGCCGGGCTAGTTGAACGAAATAACACACTCTCGCGATGCATGTAACTCTACTATACTATCCTTGATCTCAAAATTGCTTGTATAGTGAATACATATTAATACGTATATCCTTATTGAGGTAATTCTTGGTGCTAAAAGAATGAGTACAAAGAGAGACGGCGAAGCATTTATTACATGCACCCAATTAATGGAATATAATTGAAGCCATTATCATTCAAGTGCGAGCTCATCACATTGGGTAGGGAACAGTTAAAAAGGGGTTTCAAGCCGCAGATTACTACATCACAAAGATTCTCTATTTAGTACGAACCACAACAATCCACTTATAGATATGGGGTTCGCTCCATCTCCAGTTTGGAGCTTAGCATCTGCCCTAAGCTGATATATTTGCGGTGATGTCGACACTTGTCTACTCGAATCTATTGCGGCTATAACTCTACCGCCAACCGCAAATACCATTCCAGTACACATATATAAAAAATCCGTTAGCCTCGACTCTTCAGATAGTTCCGTTGTCAACTTAGATTTCTTTGATATCTTCAGCGCTCTGGGATATCGCTATTATTCTTGCCCTCATATGTTTTCTTCTCTCACCCCTCCCAGTTATATTGCAAGATGCATGAATGCCTGTTGCATGTTGCCTTGAGGTCATGTTTCGCATTCTCTTTTAGGTCGCAAGGTGGCTTCATGACAGCGGTCGTTTGAATGTCTGAGTGGCGAACATCAATACTGCGACTTGCGACTGCGACTCAAGCTTCCCGAAGATTTGGTGTACATGTGGGATAGCGCAACGAGACAGACCAAGATGGTCATTACCTCGAGCACCTAGATTCGAGGCTACAAGATGGTAGGGTTTCACTCAACTGTGCGTATTGAATGTATGGATATTAGTATTCACTGTGGGATGGCCTGTCGGTAAACCTACACTTATATCTGATCCAACTTTGTGCATGTGATTATGACGATTGCCATGCGATTAAAAGCGGTCATACGTCATACGTCATTAAGATATGTCCTAGCATTTTTAGCACGAACGTTTCAATCCCCATGATTGCGATTGATAACTATTCGCTAATTTTATACTTGCAGTATTGTGGATAGCTACAGCGGCCGTCGCAGTCAAAGCTGCAGTTAGCCGATTGTCGTATATCGATATATCACTCGCATGTCATTTCTGATAAAAACAAGGTAGCGACTCCAAACTCCCATCTTATAGGGCTAACTACGGGTGTACTAGGACAGGAGGGTATTGATCGATTTTCGTCCACACTTCTTATCCACACTTCGAAAGAGCTATTGAAGTCTGACAAGTTGGTTTGAATCCTAAGCGTCTACATAATTGCACAATCGATATGTTCGATGTTTGTTGCAGTGCCTCGTGAGTTCGATATTAGACTTACCCGTCCTAGTTAGTATTATCCCGCTATTAGCAGAATGTAAATTTGTGCACATTACTATACACAAATTTCGATCCAAGATCCATGATATCAGTGGTATACTCAATACATTGAAAATGGTGTCCAAAATTTAAATGGATACACAACCTGGAAAGTAACGCCAACGTGCAAAGATGCCAAACCGGTATTCAAAGACCCCGTATGTGGTAGAGCTTAAGGCTCGGAAATAGAGTTCTTTAGATGATTGCGACATATAGGTATAATATATATGCGTATTGCTGCTATAAGGCGACATATCTGGGCCCGCAGCTAGCTGAGCGGACCATTCGGTATTCTCGCCGATCGAATTTTTTCTATAACTGTGATGTATAATGTCTCCTAGCCTTACGTATACGCCATTGCATTGATGAAGGGATCTCGGACCAGTAAGCGGAATGCGGGGATTAGTCAATCCTCGATCTTGAAAGGGATCTGGGAAAATGATGTCGACTCGCAGGTTAACTTCCAAGTGTGATTATATCGATTATCAACGGCTGACAATATTTCTCATGAGATATAGATTGATATCATGATATTTATGTATAAATGCAGATATATATCGGCTCTGGACGGCTTAAAGTAATAAAATGCAGGAGTGCCTTTGCAAATTTGTCCCTAGAATCATACGAACATGCACGAGTAACGCAGGAATTCGCTGATACCCTAGGAGTTGTGGGATCACCACCACCGTTGATTTCTGGTGTGCATATACGCACCTATGCATATACACTAGCATAGTTGTATTTATCTGTTGATTTTTAATTATTTGCAAAATCTTAGTCTCGAGCTAGACGGAATTATAAAATCGAGTATAAGTATAAGTGAGAGCCTCGAAATTTAGAGAGAGTGTGTCGCTGACTTATTAAGCTGAAGAGATCCTCAGAACAGAGAATAGTCACAGCGAATTCCATCACCAAGGATGCTATCAAATATATATATATACACATAGCCTCGCAATTGTGCAATATCTCAAGATTGAATACGGATTCTCTGCAGCTCCGGTAACTGATAATGTTAATTCACAAACTAAATTAAAGTATGTAATTAATTCACAATCTAAAATTAAAATATATAATTACGCAATTATAATATCTTTTTGACTCGATATATTCGCTCTGATCAATAGATTATTTAAAGTCTACCTAGTCTCAAAGCCAGACGACTGCTATTCTACTTGTGGATCCGGAGGCACCGATTTTAGCTAGGGGAGCTTTTGATCAATTGAATGCAAATGGTATGCATCTGCGCATCTGCTTGGAGGATGCTTGCAGTTTCGATCAGGGCTTTGCTCACTAATATATTAATAATATATTGTACCCTCGATACCAGAATATATTGTAATATAAAAGTACTGCATGTTCGGAAATGACCACGTTTTGTGGCAAGGGAGTTGAGTGCTTGTACCTGCGTACCTGTACAAAAAATCAAGTGGTTGTAGATGCCTTGGGCGATCATTTACAGATTTGCTGGCTGTCGAATGATTTGTGTTGCTTCCAACGTTTCAAGGAGGCACAACCACTCCAACGAGGTGCAGCCTTCGCAAGTGACCCACTTCCCTGTCAATATTTCAATAAGAGGCTCTCAATCGATCAATGGCTTCGGTAAGTTCCACGATCCGTAGCCGCCGTTACGCAAAGGGTTTGAATTCAAGGAATGCTGCTTGCTTGCACATATGCCTGCCTTACTTAGCAAAATGTAGCTCTTGTGTGTGAGACGTATGTACACGTATCACAGAATACTGGTATCCAATCTATTAAATGTTTACTGGGATCCGGATGGGGCAGATACTAGATAATCACAATAATGTCCACAACATACGCAAGAACTCGAATCACACATCGGATTCGATTCGCACGAAGAAAAAGACAATGGCAAAAAAAAGCCACGAACGGCTGAAAGATTCAGATAAATTGCTGGCGAAAAAAAGCCAACAACAGGCTTCGGCCCCTTACATTCGGTGCACCTGCATTTAAGCTCACATGTTGGGAAGCGGAGAGGGTTGGATTGGATTGGTTGCCGAATATGCAAGGTACCCACGCACAGACGAGCTAGCGATAACAAAACATGCCTCTTCCCGTTTTTTTTTTTTTTTTTCTTTCTTTTAAACTTTGATGGTTAAAATGGGATCTCCACCTCGCCACCATTCGGGGTTCCAAGTCTGTGCGTGACCAGAGCGATGTAATGTCGTGGACTTTTGTGGCTACTTGCTGGTCAATGCTCGTGATGCGATGCATCTCTCATCCTATATTTGCCAAAATTGAATGTGGCGGCCAGCCAACAGCACTTGAGCTCGTCACGAAGTGCGATCGCATCGTGTATTTTTGTGTGCAAGGGACAAAAAAAAGATGGTTCTTTCATCCCAAAGAGCCTTAGGTGGAACACAAAGGGACAGAGACCAGGGGACGGAAGGAATCAGGCCGGCCCTCATGGTCCATCATGCATCATCATCCTTTCGAACTCCTGAGTGAGCAAGGTTGAAAAGAGGGGACTGCATTGAGAGGAGCGAGAAAACGAAGAAAGTTGGAGAGTTTCGTTCAACCCGCTCCCGCTTCCAGAATCGAATCATATCAGCTGAGAATTGAGTGAGCCCGGGCGAAGCTGTGGCTTTAAAAAGGCACATATTATCCCCACTCGACCAGTTCTATTGTTTTTTATTCATAAAAACATCTCACAGTCATAGTGCCAAAGATTTTATATATCCTTATTCTTTCCGACGCTGTTTTGTATCACTCCTTGACAACGTTTTGACAGCTTACTTGCATCATCCTTGGTTCTGGTACATATATTTGGACGTTGCATTTGACGTCTGGGGGGAACACGCAGACTGATATCAGACAATCTTGCTTCCTCATCTAACCGGCGTCAAAGGAACCAGGGAACCGCAGCTATTGACAGGTTAGTTGACACAGTGATAGCCTCCGATTCGCGTCGGCGAGTCTGTTTCCCCTTGGCTTCCTCTTTCTGTCCTTGATTCGTTGATACAATGCTCGCTTGAAAACCGGTATACCATCATTTCTCAGTGCATTGAAATATCGAAACAATGAGCTCGTATTCTTATCGGTATTGCTGCCAGCCACAGTACTGGCAGCGCTTTTGACCGTACGAGGCGCATCTTTGAAATGTCATGGCTGGTGGATCATACGCACTGCATGCATAGACGTCGCTGTCTTTTTTATTTTCTAGAAGGATAATCTCGCAAATACCTGCGGCTGTACGGCGATACTATGTATAATTGTGATGCACGACGCTGACTAGAAATCAGGCCTCATCGTAGGATCCGAAAGTCGAGATTAAGATTTGTATCGCACTCTCTTCGAGACTTCAAATACCCGACTGCAACCACGGTCCAAACGACAAAAAAAAAAGTCTGAGAGTGGATATTCTAGGCTGCTGACTTTTTGACCTGACCCTAAACCGACTTCTGAAACGCTGGTGTGTGATCCTTGGGCACCCTGCAGGCCCCGTTCAAACGAGACCTTTTCGACATTTGCGCCTTCCAGTTCGACACGCTACGACGCTACGCTTCTTCCGTTCAGGGCTGGTGCATACTGTGCTGGAATAAACTCGCCACACGGGCCTCCCTGGTTCATCATCGTGCAGCAAAATATTAATTTTATCTTCAAAGTTTAAAATTTCTCCGCGAGAGGTCTGATCCAGCCGATTCGCATAATAACAATAATAACACTAATAATCAATTAGTTCCGTTCGCGCGATCCAAAAATAGATTCCAATCGAAACGTCAACACAATCAAATCTTCCTACCCGCCAGGATATCGCGATTGCACATTTGCACCGCAAAGAGCCTCTGATTGATTGATTGACTGATTCATGATTGGTTGATTCCGGTTGATTGATTAGATCGTGAAAATCTCTCTTCTAGAAACGCAGCTTCGGATCCCTCAATTTGACAGAAGACCCAGCCAGTCAGTCTTCTTTGTGCGACGGCACCCCTGTCTGTTTTACGGTTCTGGGGCATTGAAATTATATTTTCATTCTCATTCGCAGGGAAGACCCTTCCAGCCACAGAAATTGCTGTCATCGAGTCGGCTCCCAAGCGAGTGTGTCCCCCCCAAAAAACCACCAGTCAAAGTCCGTCTTTTGCTTTTGCTTCACTCCAAATTTGGGAGCATTCTATATTTGCTTGCTATTACAGGTAGGCACCCTCGTCGACTGCATATTCCCAAGCACACTTCCTACCTTTCATTTTCGACATTCTCATTTCCGAGACAATTGCTGAGGAAAGAAAAGCAACCACACTTAGCTTTCGGCAAAAGACCACGAGGAAGCCTCTGACCCACACCCAGACCCCCCTTAACCCCCGCCTTACGAATCCAATCAGGTACCGCCCACCGCTAGTGTTCCAAACAGAACTTGCTTGAATTCTATCTTTCGAATAGCCTTCTTTCCTTGTACCTGATACTCCACCTCACCAGCTCGTTGGCTCTCATTCCTCATTGGAGTATTTCCGCATAGAAACTGAATCTAAACAATTTTACCCCTTGTAACTCAACCATGAGCGCCTCAACTGCAGCCGACGAGTTCACCCGCATGACCTCGGGTTCAAAAGGAGAGGGCTCCCTCCCCCATCCCGAAGACATTCTCGAAGGCTCAAAGGGAAAACAAACCGACTATCCACAATCAGACAGAGATAGCAGCAACAGCAGTGCCGGAACAAACAGTGATATCGACGATATCGACGATATTGGTAATTCATCCGACGACTCTCACAAAAAGACATCGTTCAAGAAAACATACATCCACAAAAAAGCTCCTTCTATCGCACCCTCCGTCAGACCCACCTCGGTCATAGACATGCCTCAATTCAGACTCGCCTCCTACGGAGCCGCCAATACAGGCCCAAAGGGTGTATTGGCGGACGCTCGAAGCTTCGAGATCGCAAGGAGAAGAGAGATGCAAGCCAGACAGGGTCACGCATATAAAGGCTCGGCTGATATTCCTCCTAGCGTTCAAGCCCGTCTCTTGGACGAAAGAACACGAAATTCAGACAACTCTGATGACGATGATGAGTTGATGCAGCAATGGAGGCAGAGAAGAATACAAGAACTCAAATCCGGGTCCAGTTTCAATCGTAGAAAGGTTGCCACTGGCCGAACATGGGGCAAGATGGAAACGGTTGATGCGGATGGTTACCTAGACGCCATAGAAAAGGTCACCGCCGACACAATCGTTGTCGTTCTCATCTTCGATGATAGAGTATGCATCCGTCCTCTCAAAGAAATCTTTACAAAAACTATCACTAACTCTGTGTCACAGTCCTCCGAGTCGCAGTTTGTTGAAGACTGTATGGGTACACTTGCAAGACGCCATGTTTCTACCCGATTTGTCAAACTTCATTACTCCGAAGCCGAAATGGATCGACAAGTCGTTCCAGCCCTTTTGGCATACAAGGCTGGAGAACTTATCGCAAATCTTCCCCGTCTCGTTGATGAAGTTCCTACCGGACGAACCTTGAGTTCCGAGAGTTTGGAGACCGTTCTCAGAAAGTGAGTCTTTTCTTTTTACCACATGAACATCTGGGGATCCTTTTCTAACAAGTCATCATAGACACAACGCTTTGACAGGAGTCAAGCACGAGAACAATATTTCCAGCTCATCTATCGCTGCCTCCGCAAGCGGATCGCGCACCTCTCTTTACAACTGGGACGACGACTGAATACCCAATAGTCTACGGATCACCCGGCGTCCTATATCATCGATAACCCCATGGTCCCCCGACACCCACCCAAGCGGAAAACTTCATTTCCTTTGTACAATTTTTTTCTCAATACTTCATTATAACTCCTATTTCCCTTTCGTCACGAGTTGACAAAGGATCCATGAAGGGAGACCATATATTGCATTGACCCTTCTATTTTTTTTTTTTTTTATCTGCATTTAATCATCGGGTTACGGCGTTTCTCTTGTTTTTCTTTCCAGTAAATATAAAACTTTTGGGGATCCTTGCACTTGCTTTTCTTTCCTTTTTCCTTTTCCTTTTTGCTTGGCTTTTTGTATTACGTTTAAAAGTGGTGGGAGTTTCTTTATTTTCCTTTTTCCTTTTTTTTTTTTTTTTGGTATTGTGCTGCATTTTTTTTGTAACGATCCTCTAAGAATATTGATGATGACTATTGGCATTATTTGCTTACCTTCCTACCTATTCGCTTTCACTTTGGGATCAGTAGTTGCGTGAACCACTAGTAAACAAATGTTACTCCTGGGTGCCTATTTCTTCCACTTTTAAATTTCGCATGAACACTACTAACGAGCGGCTTAGAGATGCTTTGCATTCATTTCTTTCATGCTTATTCGCCGATTTAACCACACTACTGATTATTACTTATACCCGTGTTTTTTCTCATACCAGTTTCTTATTCTTAAAGCCGCTGGTACCATGTCTTCAACCTGGAGCGACCACATATTGCTGAAGGCATATTAAAAAAATGAATCCTTTGGGATAAAAGCAAAGATAATAGCATGTACATAAATACTTACATAACACTCGAAAAAAAAAATAACATATTTGCGAGAGAGGTTTTATGCATATCCTTGCTAGAAATTTCTAAACAAGACGGTGTTAGGATTCAATATCACTAACACTAATAATTACTCGTATACTCAAACGTCTAGCCGCGTGTTGTGCAAGGTATACACCATATGTTTGTTTCGAAGTTTCCGAGGCTTCGTTGTCGTTCAAACCGAATTCCAATTGTCGAACGTTCAAGTTATGTTACGTTACACGAATGTTCAAACGCGAGGAAACGCAGGGTTTGTGAGAAAATGGGGCAACCTTTTTTTAAATTTTTCATTCTTGTAGGTGGTGATTTTTTGGGGGGTTCGGTATTCGGTATTGAGTACGTCTGCCTCGTCTTAGGTTTATAGGATTGATATGGGTTTTGAATTTATGGATGTATGTGTACCGTTTTGATAATAGTAATTTTGGTGTAATCTATGGATTTGCGTGCCCTCCGCGAGATATCTTGAATTCATCAAGACAGCCTTTATTTTTTTTTATAAACTAGCCCTGTTAACATACGAGTAAGTACTTAAATATGTAACAATTACCAATCAGCTGCCACAGAACCAAGCTCAAAGGAAATCGGACGAATGGAAGACCCATGCAGGAAAGTTACTAGTTGTGGAAAAGTGGCGCTGGTATGTGCATTTGGTGTTCCTACAAGTAAGTGTTGTATTTTGGATATGCATATATGCAATATACCAAAAGAAGGCTTCGAGGCTATCAACTTGAACCTCCACCGAATATTTCCGCACGCCTTGTTCTTTTCACGAAGAAAGGTCTTGTGATCTCTAGGCATCCTCTCTTTTCGCGTCTGTAGGGCCGTGCATGAGAAGAGCCCCCGCCAAAAAAAAAAAAAAAATGTTAAGAAAAAAAAAGTTTGCGAAATATGCTGGCCTTTTTTTTTTTTTTTTTTAATTTATCAGCGGTTTTCTTGGGAGGGTAAATTTGCACCATGATGTCTATCGATACCGAGTGGGGGTAAGTGCATGCAGAATATATGCGATGAGCTGCAGCGCTGACGGATTGCGCGTAGAAAAATAAGTACTTGTTCCTGCGACGGGCTGGAATATCATCCGTTGTATGCACGTAGACGGTTGGTTTATCGATACATGACCCAGGCTAAGATGAAGGCGTACGTAACACATCTTGCATTGGAGAAAACGCGAAGGCGTTTTTTTTTCTCGTATTACAATCTTTTGGGAACAACAGATGAGAAAAAGTGGAGCTACTTCAGTTAGTTGGAAGCCTACGGTATACGTATATCGATATATCTTGGGAGTTTTCTTGGTGAAAGTAAGTTTTAAGGAACCATTCCTAACTTGCTTTACCCAACATAACTTGATCAATCGAAAGTATTCATAAATGGGCCCACTTGAAAGGTTACTACTAGGGTAATAAAGTAAAGTAAAATTGAAGTTCGTGAGCACGGGATGCAACACCTTGATCTGTTGTATTTTGACAAGCTAGAAGATACTCAAACCAGATGCCCGACGGCAACATGCGTACCCTCCTAGATACTACCAATTCCAAAAACGCGGCCATTGGTCATATTGAGATTTTTCGAGGCTTGCCGTGCATATTACAAGCCCTCTCCATGCGAGATCCCTTCCGCGACGAGGTTCTACTGCATTAACATATTAGCTAGCGGTAGACGATGCGAACTAACACACGGCAGGCAGGCAGGCAGGCAGGGAGGCTACCCGCATTTGTATTTACCAACCCGTCTACATGCTCCGCAGAGATGAGATTTTTGTCGCACGTATACACGTATCAATCACCTACAGGATCTATTCTCCCCCACCTTTTCAGCGCGGCTTGAGATTGCTTCCGTTATCGTCCGTTATCAGCCGTTATGGATAGCTTGGGAGGTTCGAAAATCAGATCCTTTTGTTTGATAGCGATGCGATGCTTACAAAGTTTGTAAGCTGGCGATATTTGGGTATATCAACCCCTTGCCCTGCTCTTTCCATTCTGGAGGATTATTTTTTAAAAGATCTTTTTATTCTCTTCAATGGATCTGTAGAGGCTACAGAACTGTGCTATCATATTAGTCTTGTATCGACTCTTCAGCAGCTATCATATCTACCAAATCACATACCCATAGCATCGTGCCTTACTACTTTAATTTCTCCCGACCTTTCCATTCCTCTAACATTTCATCCACACCATACTACTTCTGTAAGACCTGTAAAGTCTTTTTTGACTTTATATAAAAATTTTAGAATGGATAAACCCTCATCTTCATCCCCTAGTAGTGGGGGCAGCGGCGGCAAACCCGTCCTCCACGCGCAAACTGTCTTCAAATTCGTCGCATTCCAAGATACCACATCAAACATCGGGGCCAAAATAAAAGGCCAAGGCGAACGTGTGAAATCATGGCAGGAGGATCAAGTCACCGACGCGTGGTTTGACCAAGCCATGGTGGATCGCGAGATCAAGAATAACCCCGTGGGGAGCTACATCCAGTCGTATCTCGATATGGGTAAGATTCGGAAAGAGATACTCGACAATTACATGAAGATGCTGAATGAGACGGAGAAGCCGGATGCCACGACCGGTCCTTGGGAACCGGTGCATCTGTTTCCTGGAAATTGGGTGGTCGAGAAGAAGAACGGGGTGGCGGTTAAACGGCCTCCCGGTGTCTTCTGGGTGATCATTAAGAAGATGAAGAAAGTGCAGCAGAAGAGTGATGAGAAGCTGCCTGCTTCATCTTCTTCTGCTAGTAGCGCGGTCGCGATCAAAGGTGTCCTGAAAGACGATAAAAAGGATGTTAAAAAGGACGATAAAAGGGATACTAAAAAGGACGATAAGAAGGACGATAAGAAGGACGAGAAAAAGGACGAGAAAAAAGATTTATATGGCTCGCTGCCTGGCTCCAAAGCTTCAAACATCAAGTCTGCAGAGGACCCACTGGTCCAGCAGCTGTTGTCGGCAATCACAAAGATAAACACCAGCAATAACGGCCCTGACATGCAGATGCAGCTACAGCAGTTACAGCTGCAGCTCGCGGCCCTCGTCCAAAGCCAGAGAAACCAGCAAACCCCACAGATGATAATGCACCACCACCAGCAGCAAAACCCACACATGCAAATGCACCAGCAAACCCCGCAGCAGATGCCAATGCAAATGTACCCCAATTTCAACCAAAACCCTTACCAAATGCAAGTGCAAACCCTGCCGTACCAAGACCAAGGCCTGCCGTTAAACGCACGCCTACCGTTACCCCAAGCCCCCCTGCCCCCAAACTCATACCACCAATACCCCCCTTCTCGCGGGTCGCCGGACAACCCCCCGATCCAGATAAACAGTCCGTATTCCCAACCGGGCTTCAACAGCCACACAATCTACAGCCTCCCCAATGGATCTTCGAGTCGCATGCGTATCCCTTACGACGACGAGGAAGATTACAACTCCCACCTCAACTCCATGGAACCACAAAACTACCCCCGTGGAGGCACCGGCTCGCGTCGTCACAGCATCTCATCCTCCTCGTATAACCATAATATGAGATTCCAAGATGATCTCCCGCATCACATCAACCACGGTGGTAACAACGGAATGTACCATCAAGATATGAGACACATGCAGCCCTCCTGCGGACAACAACAACAACAGCATCTGATTGGCAACCACCCCCATCACCATCCGCATTTGGAGCCTGGGAAAGTGAAACTGCTGGAATCATGGCAGCAAGAGGTTTCGTCAAACTCTGAGAGAGGCAGCGAGGATGATTTCAGGGGTAGATCCGAGTCCCGTAATGACTCGATATATATGCCCGGTCACCTCCTCAATAGTCGCTCGCGGAGTGGGCCTCGCACTGGATTCGCAGATCTGAGTGCACCCAACGGTCGTAGGAACTCTGTCTCCTTCGGCGGCGGCGGGATGGGTGATCCTCGGTATTCGGGCAATGTGATGGGTCTCGGGAAGGGATTTGGGATGTCCAACGCGGCATCGGACGATGAGATGTCGATGGGTCATCATGACCGAAGGTTAATGTCCCATCATATGGGGGGTATTCCGGATAGGAGTATGTCCAAGACACCGGGGCCGTGGCCGCAACAGAGATGAGAAGTAGCCGAAAATGGTTCTCTTTAACCTTCATTCTGTTTCTTTTTTTGTGAGGTCTTGCGGCGTTGGGGCGTTTGAATATCGATTAGGTTCGGCCTGGTTTCACGGTGGCGTTGACTTTCGTTACTTTCTTCAGATTTCTCCATCTCGTTTCTTTTAATATTTGATATCTCGGGTAGATATTTCCTTGTTAATGTAAATTCTCATTGTCGTTGATTAGTTCTTCGGAATTTCGAAAGAAAAAAATATTGCCTATCCCTTTCCTTATATGTATTAGTAGTTAATGAAATTGACACGAAATAATTTGAAGGCTTAAAATAAAATATATCAGCCTAGAAGAACGTGACACAATTCTCACGGTTAAAATGGGATCAAGTACTTCGGAAATCGAGATGAACCGATAAAGAGACCGAAAAGAATATAGAATGACATTATTCAAGTATTAATTTAGCAAGCTGATAAATTATACAAACCATTTGCTTCTTTTTGCGAATTCAAATACGCAACATCCACAAGCCAAATAAACGCAAATACAAAGTTTTCTAATTCGCTCTTTGCGCAATGGTCAAAGAATCGAAAAGAAACATTTCCAGGTCGGGACCGGAAATTCAGAGAAAAAGAAAGAAAAGCAGGGGCGAGGTATACTAGCTTTTGTTTAAAGGCCGAGAGGTTGATGCTTCGAAATAATCGGAGTCGCACGGAATTCGATCAAATACTTGGTCATCGAGGAGGTTTTTTTTTTTTTCCCTGTCAAAAGGACGTTAAAGATGGCTGGAGTGCTCGCACCATCGTACCCTCGTGGAATGGAAAATGACGCAGATGATGGCAATGTGGGGGAGATATTGGTGAAAGGAAATAAAAGAAAGATCCGGAAGACATTTCATCTTATCAACCTTATCATTTGGGTGTTTCTGATACCGATAATACTTGCTTTTTTAATAGCGTCGACGTCGGGGATCCGATCCAGTATCTCCACCTTCGTATCCTCGTTTCCGGGAATCGTCATATCTACTGCCATACCCACCATCTCGGTCTCTTCGATCATCAAACCTATCTCTTCCGCCGCCACCACCACCGCCTCTTGAGTCTCCATTCATCCTGTCACGGTGTCCACGGTCATCATGACCACCACCACCACCTCCTCCTCCTCCACCTCCGCGTGGCCCGCCACGATCATACCCACCTCCAGGACCAGTTGGTGGATTACCGAAGTTTCGGCCTGAGGGGCCTGATGGTGCATTGGAGGGTGCGTTGCCACCTTGGAAACCGACACCTCTATGACCGAACTGTCCACCGCGTGGAGGACCGCGATCAAAGTTCCTACCTCCAAATCCACCGCCACCGCCTCCACCACCACCTCTGAATCCGCCGTGGCCTCCTCGGAAGCCGCCATATCCACCGTATCCAGAAGGGCCTGTTGGTCGTGCGGCAGGGATCTTGGTATATCCACGTCCACCTAATCCACCGCCAAGACGTCTCGGTTTCCATCCCTTAGTAGTTCTCCCTCGTTCGACATCGACGCTTATTCGGCGGTCCTTTATTCGCATACCATCGGTTTCTTTGAATGCAGCTAGATAAAGAAGATAAGTAATGCAAATTGAGGTTGCATTTCCCTCGTGTTAGTTATATACTCTTATACCTTATACTTTTCAGTTGTCTTGAAGCTCTCAAGATTTTTTGTTTGACATCTCTCCAGTTAAACTTTTTGGTGTCATTTTTCTTCTCTTTCTTTCTTTTCGGCCGTGGCTATAGGAGGATGGCGAAGAGGGAACAAAAAAGAGAAAAGTTTCCTCCCAAGATGGAACTGGTGGGTTCGGCGGATTCGTTACGTCCGCCAGAAGCATTCGCGCCATTGAGGAACGCTATACCTTCTCACCTTTCATACAGGATATTTTGAGGGGTGGAAGGAGCCTTGGGAACATCTTCACTCATTGCGAAACAACAAAAAACTGCAAAAGCACGGGGTAAAAGGAGGGGAGAGGGAATATGGTTGCTGTACCCTTCATATCTTTTTCACGTTCAAATAGTATAAAGGCATAGCCTCGGGGTTTCTTAGTTTCCTTATCTCGGACAAGTCGAATCTACAGACGGGGGGTTAGCATGATCTAAAATTGATACAAACTGAAGGAGAGAGTGCATACCCTATCAATGGGACCGAATCGCCCAAATTCTCGTTCCAGATCCTGTTCTTTAATATCATAGCTTAAACGCGACACGAAAAGTGTCTTGTAAGGGTCTCCACGGATATGAGGGTCGTTATCCGGGTTATCTGGACGGGAAAAGTCAGCGCCACATTCCCAAATGTGAGATATACCACAGCCGGCATATTTTTTTTATCATAGACTGGAACATACAATTCTCCATTCCTTCTTTGAGATATTGTTCTTGAGCCTCCTGCTTCTCTCTCTTTTTCCGATCCCTGGCTAACAGCCAACTTTCGGTGGGGCAGTATTCCGGGTCAGGCTTCCTCAGTTCCTGGAGGAACTGTGCGACGCCGGATATTGGCGCGGTAGAGCGTTGCTCCGGAGCATGATCGGCAGGTTGGAGGTATCGTAGAGGGGGTCGAGGTTGGAAGAGAGCCAACAGGTTCGTTGGGAGTTTGTCGGTCATTACGGGCGACTAAGCTTGGGAAGCCGGCAAGGGAATGAATCGGTTGCTAAAGGAGCGATAGCGACTGTAGCGGTGGAGAAAAGGAGGTGTAGAGGTTGAGGTGTTCGACGTGGCTGCTATTTGAGCATGAGTCTTGGGATTTGTGATTCGCGCGTTTTTTGGTGCAAAGGAGGCGAGGAGTGGTAGCACAAGATGACAAACACACACACACACTCTCTGTCCGTCTCGGCGAAGAAGCGGGGCGATAGTCGTACTGGATTCCGAGCGACTGTGAGCGTGTAATGATCGGAGTGGATCTAGATGATGTGGGATGGTGATAGCGATGGTGGTGGTGGTGTCGAGGGGAGTTTAATTGATTGATTGACGATGAACGGGAAGAAGAGGAAGAAGGAGGAAGGAAGGCGTCTGTGCTAACATTTTCTTTGCGTTGCGGAACACCCCTGCAAACCCACAATTCTGGCAGCCGCAACCTCACCTCATCCTCAATTGCAATCCAATCGAATATAATCCGCTCCATCGACGACTTCCTTCGACTCTCTCCGGCCGCCATCTCAATTCCACCCGGCCGCATCGTTTTCGAAATGGTCGTCAAAGGTATCCAAGCGGTCTCGAAAGCCCAGAACGGCGTCGGGGCTTTCATCCTACAATGTAAACGCCTCGAATTCAACTTTTGCGAGATGGGCGGTAGTTCACGTGGAATGAAGTAATCGACCTCCGAGGACCCCGAATCTTCATGGAATAATCATATGCTAAATATCGGATCGTGGTAGGGCTTTTCTAAAACACCGTTTTGCAGAATTCGCAAGACAAAACCCTCAAGTCGAGATGGTAGTCGCCCCGAGGCCTCACAAACATCCTATCATCAGAGGAGTCTACAGTACGCCCGATAACCCTTTATGGAATTACAACTACGACCCTATTCTAACTACAATTTTTAATCGATCTAGTAAATAACCGAGAAAAAGTCGTCTGCGTCCGAAACCTAGCCGTCCTACAAGTTCTACAAAAAGCCGAACTATTAAGAGATGCTTCCGGCGTCAAAATCAAGAAGATAAACAAGCCGGTGCAGAGTTTGAACGACAGTGTCAGAGGCATTTGGAGTCCTTATCACGCTACCGGAACCGATGTATATAAAGTGTAATATAAATAGAGTAAAGATATCTCTTCATTCTAGTCTTGTCATTCCACATATATCTTCCCACAGGAGACAGGATATTCATTTGGATGATGAGTCTGCCATCCCAGATATAAAGATATCAATGGATGTGAGAGTCATCTCTATCCTGTCCTGTGGATTTTGGATACAAGTATATGCATTTATAGTAAGAGATCGATCTAAGACCTCTTGTAAAACGGAAATATGTTACGTCTTGGCTGTGTTCCAAGTACGTCGTCAAACTTCGTCATCTTTGCCCACTCATACCAAGGGCCATTCCGCCATCTCTTGAATATTTCTTACCCCGATTTCCTCAAATCATCATACTGAGGCTGTCTTCAGATTCATTGCATGTCGTCCAAAACGACAGCAATTTCTCCCAATTTGGGAGTTGCAAAACAGATCAAAAAGAAATGCTGAGGTAAGACGAACGCAAATGAACTATAGAAAGAAGATAAGAGAACGGGCACACGCCAATGAAGAACACGGACAGATGCTCGCCCAACTCCTAGATACGCGAAAAAGAAAGAAAGGAAAAGAAAGGAAAAAAGAGATAGGAAATGGGAATTTTCGTACAGGGAGTTAACACCAGATAATCCATTTGCCCTATTTTGTGGTTTTTTGGTACGCCATAATTCCTTTGATGGAGTGACTAGAAAGTAAGAAATGAAAGAAAGACTAGACCTAAGTGCTGGATATGGAACGCCAGTGATAGGGGAAGAAAAGAGACATCCAGAAAGAAAGAAGAAGAAGAAGGACAAAATAGAAAAGAAAGAAAACGCCCGCTATGAAAAAGACTACTTTTTGGGGAAAAAGTCGTCATCTCTGTCCTAGACATCCAATAATGCCAAGATATTGAAAACAGTAACATAAACCAACCACCATGGATATAGATTTTCAATTCGAAAACTCTACTTTAAACTCCATGTTGGGTTGCTAGAGTGTCAAGGAAATTCATCAAGAAAGCGGTCTGTTCAAAACTCAGCGACCCAGACCTACTCATCTCGGGTGCAGTCAAATTGACGGAGCCAGCTCGGTGCATTTCAGGAGCTGCTAGTTTATCCGACCCCTCCTTCTGCTGTGCAGAATTCGGGTGGGCACTAGTATGCGGGGAAGCCATAGGAAACTGGACTGGGGGAGTAGAGTTACCGGCGTTTGGAACTTTGAACATGCCTAGAAGGGTTTGTGCTTGCTCCGGTTTGATCGTTGAACGACGATCGAAGGAGGTCATCTTGTTCAGACCTCCTGTTCCAGCAGTATTACGAGGTATGTTAGGAGTGGAAACGTTGGTTGGCGAGCGAGCAGCCCCATTGAGGGAAGGGGAAACGGGTGACATCCAATCCGCGGTCGGTTTTGCAGTTTGGATAGGCTTGGAAAGAGGAACAGGCCGGTTTTCGACGCTTTCAGCCGGAGGGAGGTGAGGCACCTTGTTCCCGCTAACAGTGGGAGGAGGCGTGATTTTCTTTGGGACGTAGCGGCCGAGAAGGCTGTCCATCAAGTTGGCAAGATGAGCTGGATCGGCTGGCTTCGGTTGAGTTTCATTAACTGGAGCCTTTATATCTGAGCTGGACGATTGGTTGGGTTGAACAAATGTTGGCTGAGGAAGCTTGACACCTTGACCAGCCAAAATGTCGTCAAGAGATTGAGCGGTGGGTTTGCTAGCAGAGGCTCCATCCGATTGCAACTGCATAGCAGGTTGAGGTGGCGGAGGGGGTCTAGCGCCTCGAAGAATATCGAGCAAGTTGCCCTTATGCTCCTGCGATGGGGGTTGGGCAGGTTGCGGTGGAGTAAACGCGTCGATTGTCAACAGCGGACGCCGAGCCATTTTATTAGCGGATGACGAATCGTCACGTGTGACTGAATTTGGTAGAGGAGGTGTGGGGATTTGGCGATTTTCAGCCGTGTTAGGGGATCCGGGATTCTTTCGAACAATGGGTGAGGGTTGAGGGGGCAAGGTGAGAGGAATTTGAGGAGGCATGTTTGTAACTGGAGAAGAGGTCGAAGGCTGATCATGAAGGACATTATCCGGGAGAGGTTGTCCTCTCTGTAAGATCGTAAATGGCTGCTTCGATACCTGATTGTGAGAATTGTATTGATTATTTCGCCCATATCCATTTCGAGCACCACCATTCTGTGAAGGTTTCGGAACTGATGGATTGAAATTACTATTTGGAGATACTGTGGGCCGCCGCGGCCCAAAGCTAGTTTGAGCTGGGGTTTGTGGGTTCTGGACGGTCTGTGGATTCGGGACGTTCTGCGGGTTTTGTAGTGTTTGTGGGTTTTGGATGTTCTGGATGCTCTGGGCATTCTCTTGAGACTCCTGTTTTGAGGCGTTGAATAATGCAGAAACTGGAATCGAGACACCGGGAGCAACAGGTTTTGGAGTTGGCTCTTTCTGGGCCGTGGACGTCGGACCTTGGAGCTGAGCCAAAAGAGACTGGCTAGCCTTGACCTTATCAGGCTGAGCACTAACGGGTGGCCCGGCTCCAGGAACGATACCAATACCAATCATCTCTCTGAGCTTAGCAGATGCTGCGGATAAGCTAGTATCATCCATTTGTATTCCAGAGGCACCGACGGGGCCAGGAATCGTCTCCGAAGCAGGAAGTTGTTTGTTGGAAACAGTATTGGGTGTAGAAGGCTTAGGGCTTGGATGATAATCTCTAGCCTTCTTTTGTCGTGGAGGACTGGTTTCAACAGCGGACGACTCTGGCTCTGTTTCATCCATAATGCCATGCTTCTTATTCCGACCTCGTTGACGCATTTGTCGGCGTTGATCTTTGATCCAACGGACCAATCCTGGCAGAAACCCGTATACTTTGAAAACTCTGAGTTTATTGATTTTCTCCTCGTCCTCGGCACCGCTCTTTTGACCGTTTCTTGTTTGGTCCCTTCGTTTTCGGTGGAGATTGCTTTGTGTTTGAAGGTCTGCTATCGAAAACCATGCAACTTCCTTGATGGCGAATGGTATGTTAGGATTATATCAATGAAAGTTTGCAGTCAACAATAAACTATACATACGCTGATCTCTTTTCTCGCTAGAGGAAAGAATTTAAAGTCTTCTGGGACGTTTTTGATCAAGTAAAGTTGCAAGTGACGGTCGGCACTGTCTTCTGAGCTGTCGACCAGGAATGCGGAGGGATCTATCAGCTCGGAGCAATCGAATCCCGTCTCTTCCAAAACTTCTCGGACGGCGCAGATGTGATCTGCCTCGTCCTTGTTGATTTTCCCTCGGGGGAAGGCCCAGCTAGCCCCCGCCTTCCACCCCTTCACAAGAATGACCTTGTCCATCTGGGCATTCAGGAGGATGCCACCACGGACAGGAACCCTATGCTTGTACTCCATAAATTCACGATAGGCGTCCTGGTGCATCCCCCATTTGCTCAACATCGGGTTGTGAGCAAAGATTTTGCCTAGAAATGCGTTTAAGCTTAACTGCGGGAACTCGGGTCCCTGCTCGCGAACGAAGTCCTCGTAGTACCAATGTGCTTCTTCAATTTGGAAGCACACTCGCTAAAGGATACCCGGATTAGAACAAGAGCGTGTAAGAATGTTAGGGAGGAGTTTATCGCACTTCTCGAGACACTAACTCTTCCTGCGGAAGATTTATTATAAATCTAACGCTGAGGTCGCTAAGGACTTCATCTAGGGTCGAAGTTGCGTATGTCTGTGTTGAAACTCGATTAGTTCGACAATTCGGAAGCGTGGTTGTATAGCGCAACATACGGATGGCAACTCCATTATGAAGACCTATAACGGCGCCGGAACGCCCAGCGAGATTCTAAAGTATCGTATATTTAGTGACAAATGAATGACCCGACAATTGGGATGCTTTGGCGATTTTCTGATACGTGATTGGGCAACGTTAGCAGGGATATATCATCGAAAGAAGGCCAGAATTCAAGGGAATATACGCACGTACTATTTTGAGTTATGTAATAAGCGTTGCCGCGGTTCGCCGAGGAAGGTGATAGGGATTGAAAGGCGGAATTAAGAGGCGAGAGGAAAGGTGGGATGTTGGTTGACGGTGATGATGGAATCGGGCGGTGGTTGGAGGTCGGCTGAAGTTGTTCTTTTCGCGGTGCTTCTCTCAGCCACAGCACTCACCAGCCACATGAAAATAACCACACACGCAACACCAAATAATCAATGAAAACTGAGTGTTCGAGTGATTCACGAGCATGAGACGGCGAATCTAGTCTAACTCTATGTTAAGTACTCCCTATATATAGACCGAACTAAAGCCACATCGACAAGTACTACCTAGATATCCTGATATTATAGCGGAACCATACATATATCAAAGTATCGACGGGAAAATATCGAACAAGCCGGCCAGCACTTTAAAAGTCGAGAATTGAGAGGTAAAGGAAAGAAAACCTTAAACTGAGTCGTACAATATGTCATTTCCCACAGACCATCCGTTGAATTCTTCAGTAAAAATGGCAACAAATAAGGATAATATTTCTGTGGGAAATTCTTCGAGCCTCGCGGCTGCTTTACGAGACAAGGGTAAGTAACGATTAATAATTTTTCGAAGCATACTAGCGGTTACAGTCTTCTACTTCACTAACGTTATAACCTCAAATACATAGCTGAAAACTTTGTAAGCTATAGGCACAAAGGGGGGATGGTTGAAGTTGATATTCGCTCCCGCGCTAGTCTCGAGTCCCGGTTTTTTGCGGCACCAGGATGGCACCTGGCTTGCGAGACAAAGTCCCAGTCCTTGCCATATATATATATATATATATATATATAGAAAACCAGCCGTGCAGCACGAAGCTCAGTCCCGCGCTAATCCAAAGAAAACATGCCCTGCAAATGACTTGCTGCTTAAACTTCTTCCTTCGAATCACAAACCCAATCCGACTCGGAAACGTCGTAATGAGCCGGTCGCGCCTCTCAGAATGTTTGTAGCGTTCGTAATAGCTCTCACTCAACTTGGGGAAGCATTCTACATGAACTACTCACTCTGTGCAAACGAGTCTGAATATGCGCCCTGGCTTGGTTTCCTTTTTCTTCAAATCATCTTTTCGTTGCCCATGTTTATTCCAGCGCCAGAGGCCGCGGATCCGGGTTATAATAAGAGTTATTACTGGGATGATATTTTGAAATGTTTCGGGGTTCTCTTGCTGGTAGGAATTGTACTGTTTCTGTTGTCAAGCCCAATTATATACTGGCACTTTTGGCACTACCACCGCCATTCGGGGCTCTGGAAACTATGGCATAATTTTACTGTTCCGCTGGATTGATACTGAGTACTTCCCTCGCCCCCGGGACGGTTTGCCCTCTATCTACTTTTTCTAGTTTCTTTTCAAGTCCTGCTCGTATGCAATGACAATCCTAAAAGTGTGTGGTTAAATCAGTACTGTATCATCTAGTAGTTAACTTCCGATAATATATATGCATGCAAAACGCTGATGATTTACCCTGCTTCGAGCGCCTGGATTCGAGGCTAGATGATTTAGACCTCCAAGCTTGCAAGCATACATGCATATGGCTACCACATCTAGTGCTCGAATCAATCCCAACCATCTCAAATGCTGTGTAACGTATACGGATGTTTCCGCCCTAGTCGAAAATTTCGCCATTCTAATCTAGCCGATATATCTATTTTCATGCACCGCCACTTGCATGTGGCTCGAGACGGAACGATCCTTGGACTAGCAACGTCATATCGTGGCTGTGCATACACCAGTTGCTAGTTTCAAGGTTACCCAATCGCCTGCGAACACAGCTTCGACGCCAATATACAAATGAGTGAAGGAGAGAAGGAAAAAAACGTGGGTCCTAGGTTAACCGCATGCAGGGGATTTCTCAGCAGGAAATGCCCAAGTATTCAACCTTTCAGCGGGGTGTGTTTGGGGGCAAAGCTTTAAAGCTACGTCAACATCGAGGAAAGGCATGATCTAACATCATCTTGGCAAGTGCAAAGGCCAGCCACTCGCGAGGATGAGCCCAAAACATGAATAGCGGTCGAAATCTATAAGATAATATTAGTCGCCGGCATGGTCCATGTGGAGTTCTACCAGTTCTTCCAACCTCTCCAATTCTCCGTATAGCGACGGTCTCCAAACACTTGGACAATGCACGCATAGGCTTTTATCTCCTGTGTTGGCAATCTCCAGCGCTGCTTGACCCATCGAGTTCCGGCTCTATATCCCTTGATTTTGATTTCAATCTTCCATTCGCTCGCTCAGTCCTCTTTAATTATTTTTTTTGACAACCTAGAAGGCTCAAAGAAAGTAATACCAGCCGATTAATCACCAACCATGACATCTACCGTCACAAAATTCGTTCTTGGTCGGGTAAGTTCTAACTATCGAATCTCGTATTACCATATCCCAGTGCGCCGCAGCTTAACCGTTCGCGTTTCGCTTCGACGGCCAAACCCCTGTGCGCCGCTCCCAACTTGCTAACCACGATATCCATCTCCCGCTGTTGCCCCCATAGATATTCAAAGAAAGCGTCGCCAACAAACAAGGTCGCGACGACCCGTACTTCGAATACCCCGCCGAAGAACTCAACAAAGCCGGCAAACGCAAATCCAAGCGCAGAAAGAAAGCCCTCCCTCCGGGCCTTACCGATGAAGAAGGCGAGATTCTCACCAAAGTCAAGCGACGGGCTTACCGTATTGACATGTCCTTCGGTTCCTTCCTTGGCATCAGATTCGGATGGGGTAGCATTATCGGGCTAGTTCCCGCCATCGGCGACGTGGTAGATTGTTTTCTGGCGCTGCTTGTCGTGAAAACGTGCATGAAGTTGCCGCTACCGACATTCCTGCTCATTCACATGTTGATCAATGTCGCCTTCGACTTCGCTGTAGGTTTCGATTTCTCTATATCTTTCGCCTTGTTCTGTTTGACATCGCGGTCAACTAATACAATCGATGCATGTGATAGATTGGTCTTATCCCCTTTATCGGCGATCTTGCCGACGCTGGTTATAAATGCAACACTCGCAATGCTGTGCTCTTGGAAAAGCACCTTCGTAAAGTCGGACAAGCTCGTCTAAAGGCCGAGGGTATCACAGATGCTGTTGATAATTCGCTGCCGACTGGGGAAGATTCACCAGCGGAGGATGAAGAGGTCGACCTTGAAGCCCAAGCGCCAGCCGGACGACGTGGGAATCGAAATAGGAGAGAGCAAGAGAGGGAGAGGGAAAGGGAAAGAGAAAGAGATAGTGACCGGGAACGAGATCGTGATCGTGAACGAGACCAGGACCGCCGTCAAGCTCGCGGCGACAGACGTGGCGATATATCTGACAGTGACCGCCGGGAGCCAATAACGCATTCGAAGAGCAAGAAAAAGGGCCGCGATGACCGATATGGCGGCTCTGAGGATTCTAGAAGGGGTGGTTCAAGACGGTAGGCTTATAACACGGCAAACAACGTAATTTACTTGAAAACGGTAGGATTGTACGAGGTCCTTTACTTAATTACTGGCTCCCAGGCGGGGTCGATACCTTTGTGATTCTGTTGGCTTCTACTTTTTTTGTCTTCCGTTTTGCTAACGGCATTATTCTTTTGAACTCTTTTTGTAATCACAGCGTTTCAAAGTGACTGTCACCACTACAGAATGCTCTTATGCGTATTGTAATATCTATTTAGAATATCAGTATCGTCTATGGGAATGTACTTGTATCAATATTTAAAGGGGAGGTTTTCCCATTGGAACCTTCTTTAGTCAGAATATCCCTCGAAACCTAAATATCTAAGTTTATATAAAGATACCGACGTAATGATAGTGTGTACCTCTCTGCCTATAATATATACCTTGTAAAACCCACATAATCTTCTCCAAGACTTCTATCTTCAGAGTAAAATTCGAATCATATCGTATTATCGCATTAGAAGGTTACCAGAGTAAACTTCAATGCTTTGAAGGAGTGCGCTAGTCCTAGCTGAGTAAATCCTTTATATCCTCGATACGCTGCGCACGCTTCTCCTCAGCACTCATCATCCCAAGTGACGACGCACTATCCAAAACCCACAAATCAGTCATCAATACTAATAACAAAGCCCAATCTTCGAATGAAATGAAAACTTACATGAATTTCTTCCTCTCCTGAATCTTATGCACCATTCTCTCCTCAACCGAGCCCTTAACGATGAACCGATGCACGACAACCTCCTCCGTCTGTCCCATGCGGTGTATCCGATCGATCGCCTGCGATTCAACCGCGAACGACCACCACGGATCCATCATGAACACCCTCTTCGCCTCCGTTAAATTCAACCCAACCCCGCCAGCCTTCAACGAGATCAGTAGCACCATCCCACCAACGTGCGACTTGAATTTAGCCAAAACCACCGATCGCTGCTGCTGTGACATGGCTCCATCGAATCTCACAAACTGAATCCGTTCCCTCGCCAGCGCGGGTTCGATTAGGTTTATGAAACTCGTAAACTGCGAGAACACCACGCTCTTCATACCGGGGTGTTCCCGCCTCAACCTCTTCAAATTTGTTATGAGGGCATTAATCTTCGCGGATGATTTACTCGCTGCTAGTCGCCGTAACGAGAACTCCGACGGGGTATGATTAACATCCTTGAACGCGCTCAGCCCTCCCAAATCCTCAGCTTCATGCTTGATAACCTCGTACAGATCCTTCTCGTTGATAGGTTCACGACAGCTAAAGCACCTCGCTTGCTCGCCTTTATTTTTCGCAAACTCAATCAACCCTAATAGACACTTTTTGCAAGCCATGTGGAAACAAGCCGTGACCGTCATCTCCTCGATCGGTTCGTCGGAGCATATGGGACACTCGTTCTCTGCTTCCTCTTTAATTTGTTGTAGTACGTGCGCGTTATAATTGTTAAACTCGCCTTCGTTTTCTTGGGATGTGAATTTATCAATGAGCGCTTGGAGGTCCATGTTATCCGTCAACCCTCTAGCTTCCGCCTCTGCTTCTTCCGCTTCGATTTCATCCGCTACGATCTCTTTTTTGCGGACCAGAGTCGGATGACAGCACGATTGGCGTAGTCGAAGAATTTGGGCGAAGATTGTAGTGTACGATTTCATGACGGAGCCAGCCTACCCGTGAATTAAAGTTTTAGAACCAACCAGTCTATGTATATTTGTTTACAGGGATTCTAAAACATACCTCCATGTTTTCGGCAAACGACCGTTTGACGTACATGTATATGAAATCGTACACCGCTCGTTCAGCTTTTGAGAGTTCGATTTCTTCGATGATTATAGTTTTGGGGGGCAAGGGAACCAACGGTGTTCCATCAGGTTGCTTCATATCCTTCGTCCTCCTCATCACCAGTGGTTCCAAAACGGTCTGTACGACGTCCAGCGCTCGCAAGAAATCCTTGGATTCAAAGGGTACGGTGATGAATGTCCTCCAGAAGGCAAAGTTACTCCAAGGCTCCACTCTAAGAAACCTGACTAGAGAGAATAGATCCTCTAGTCGATTCACGATGGGTGTTCCGGTGAGGACCCATCTATGAATGGCGTCTAGCTCGTAGCAAGCTTTTGCTGTTTTGCTCTGTCTGTTCTTGATGTTGTGCGCTTCATCCAGAATGATTCTAAAGAATTGAACGGAGAATAAGCCACCTGAGGATCCTCTTGCACCACTCGCGGTATTTGCGATTTGTGTAAATTCGGAGAGAACGACGCCATAGCTTGTTATGATGACATGAGGTGCATTATGCGCATTCGCAGCTGAGCATTGCGCTCTCAAATCGAGGCTTTTGTCGGCACCATAGTATATTACCGTTCTCAGGGTACCCGGTTTGGAAGCTGCCTCTGCTTCCGTTTGCCATTGGGATAGCAGGCTCATGGGTGCTATTACAAGCGTTGTATACGGTGCCGGCTCGACTGTATCAGAGCTTTTGGGTAATCTTGGCAAGTTGAACGTTCTTGATTCTGATGCCGATGGGACTTCGGGTTCGTTTTTGTTGGAATGAATAAGAGATAACATCTCAATCGTCTTGCCGAGACCCATTTCTGAAATTTTGTCAGTTTGCTAACTTTTAAGATAAGCTAAGGATGTTAACCTACCATCTGCAAGAATACCACCGAGGCAGTTCTGTTCTTGAACTGGAAACTTCAAAGAGAGTTCGCCAGAATAAGGGTTGACGTAGAACTTCTCTTGGCTCTCCACGACCGGAAGCTCCTTGTCATTCTCATCCTTCAGAGGCCAAGTATATTCCTCCCATAAAGGATGCATAGACTCCTCCTGTCCTTCGTTCTTTTTATCCCGCTCTTTATTCAACATCCAATGCAGCGCTTGCTTCTGATACTTCCGCAAATTCATCGCAAAAGTCTCGGCCGGTTCCGCCTCAGGAGAGTTGAAATCAAACGTCTGCGCCTTCTTGTACAATTGGTCCAATTGGTCTTGTTCGAGTTCCTTCCCTTCCTGCGGCTCCTCTTCATCCTTGATAGGGGTTCCGTTTCCCTTTGTAGCTTCCTCCTTTTCCAGCTTCTCCTCCGCCATCTCCGCACTTTGTAACAGACCGTCGCGTTTGGCTTTTAGATCCTGTCCTGCACTGGTCGGGTACAGTTTGATCTCGTTGAAGAGCTTCACGAGTGATGTTTGCCGTAACCTCAGCGCCTTTTCTTCTTCCGTTTCCTTGACCTCGAATAGTCCCGTCGACCGATTAGAGTCCGAAAGACGGAGGGCGCGAGGATTGAACGTTTGACGTAACATGTAACACTTCAATTGCAAAAATATATTCTCGTTCGTTCGTATCACCTCTGGAGCGTACACGCATACAGCCTTGAAGGTGCATATCTTCTGGTCGAGAAGAGTGGATACATATTCCGCGGTATCTTGAGATAACCTTCCGATCTCTTCGCCCTTCGAATTTGAAAATCGAACAACAGTATCCCTTCTTTTCGATGCAGCTTGTGAAACAACCGTCACAGCCTTTCCTTTACCCCTCCTGACTGTCTTCTGGACTTGCTGTGGTTGTTGTCGTTCGATCAGAACTACCTCGTCGTGAGATAGTAAGTTCCGTCCACTCCTCGTCGCCCAACCTTCAACACCGAAGGCTCCAATGTATCGTTCCAGAGGCATCTTATCCAGTCTTTGTACCGTTTCCTCGTCCGAGGCGGGTGTTCCGGTTGAAGATTCTTGCGGGATAGCGGTGGAAGATTTTCGTTTTGCGGTTTGTCCGAATAGCGAATTGAAGGGAGATTGCTTTCCTGACGGTCTCGACGTTGACGGCTTTGCTTCTTGCCAGGATCCGTCGAGGTACATATTAATGGCTACCAATCTATTAGCAATCTCAAAATATATCTAGTATTATTTTTTTTTGTAGGGAAATGAAGATTTATACCTCTCTGAAGGTCTCCACCAGATATGTCATCCAATCTCTTCAATACATCGGGGGGCAACTTTTCTCCGACAAAAGATTCGAGCATGACAGCGTCCAATCTGATACCCAAAGCTTGAACATCAAGAGTTTCGGCATCTTCCTCGATCTTTTCCTCGAATTGATCCTGGCGATTGGAACCCTCGTCCGGATCGATGAAAGGGGTGGTAAGAGTAGCGTTATCATCGGAGCTCGGGTTATTGCTGATTGCAAAGGTATGTGCTTCTCTGTGCGGGGTGGATGGTAGGATAGGGTCGGATGGTTCTGGGGAGGGCGAGGGCGAGGACTGAGCGAAGAAACGGCGCCGTTTGGGGGGATGTGGGTTGTCCTCCATTTCTTTTGAAAGTTGATATAAAAAACTTATATGGCAGCTGCAGAGTTAGATCTAAATTCAAATGGAAAATGATGCTTCGGAAACAAAGCTGATAAACATCAGGACGACAAAATAGGAGCGCTAGATGCTGTCAAAATTCAAACGGTCTATTATAAATATTATAGAACTGGAAAGTATTGAATAGCTAGCTTTAGTTTCGGCGGGAGCAGCGTCCCTGGTCAGAATTAAAGGTTCAACAAACGGGCCGAGTTTGTATGTCTGATTAATGAAGAACGCGTCGTTGGCGCCGCTTTCCACGCGAACCGATTCCGTGCGACCGACATGGGTCTTTTGTGCGGCATTGCATTCATGGACATATGCATATGGCATTATACAACGTGCAACTCAAAAGGCTCTCCTCAAATCCAGAGTCGGATCACGGTATTGTACAATCCTGCTTAGTTGGGAGATGTAATTTCTGAAAGACTACTAGCTGTGGGCTCTCTGGAAAATGCTACAATTAACTTGGGAATAAGCTCATGCAACATCGCTTGTATATTTGAACTTGATCTCAAATCTACTTCTCACCTCCTACAAATTCAGAGTAGTTGAATTCATAAGCACTTCTCAACTATCCCCTGAGCTTCAACAGATATATATCACATGGAAACATGTCAACACTTAGCAGGCTTATTTAGTGGGCACTGGACCCTTTCGTCCCAGCATTTCTCGGATTGCTAGTGATAAGTAGCTCTCAATCTCATCTGCATCACCTGTTACTCTCCTAACTATCTACCGCCTTCTAATATACTCTGTCACCTGGCCAGCGATGATGTGGGTGTGGGTCGCGTTGAACTGCTGTCGTGCCGAAATACGGGGAACAAACAAATAAGATCTTTGGCAATCATATCATGCGGCATAGTTATCCTGTTGTTCATCGTCGCGATTTATTCTGCACTACATAATATATCTGCTCTAGTGAGGACAGTTTCAGCAAGGCACAATGTGCTCGAATGAGCATATTATAAGTCAGTCGAGGACTGGATTGAACTTCACATTCGCTAGGAAAGATTTTGGAGTTGATGAGCGTTGTCAATATTACTTATCTCTTACTCAAATTGAAACTGATAGAAATCTGTTATATTGTAACATCGTTGTAGATATGAATAAACCGAGGCCGCAGTTCGAAGGTTCATCCATAGACGTGCTTAAACCCTTGTATCTACTTCCTTGATTCAAGTTAAAATACACATAAAAGCTTAGAAGCATCCCCAATCGGTCCGACTTTTCAGTCGCCCCTCGATCGAGCGCAAGTAAATACATCTTGCAAATGGATGAAACTATTTTGCTATTGAAGTTTTTCTTCGACCCTCTCACCGCAGTACCCCTTGGCTACGTAGTAATACCTTTTAAGTTAACTTCTTCGGCCTCTTTTTGGCCCAGCTGGTCACCACTGGCATGCCCTTCAAGCGCTCTCTCACTGGATCATGCTATCAGTAGCTCACATGGGTTTAGGAGCAACTTTTGGATACCATACGTAAATAGCTTGCATCTATTATATATACTAGTGCCAGTTATACGCTATTGTTCTGTGTATAATCTCTGAAACCTGCATGTCATGAAGGATATCGAATGCCCGGAGCACGTTCGGGTAAGTAACCTACTCAAGCGTGTTCGCTTGTCCAACATTATATTATTGTCTTACCACTAGATTGCTTACTGTCGCTCAAGATCGTATCATAACTCTAGCCGACGGAGACAGCATCACGGCTGGCCCCGAGATTCATATAATGTGCAAGCTCGGCCCAAACCGAACGACGTCATTCAAATCACTTCCCAACACCCCTCTCCGATTCAATAGATGATTAATTGATTCCTTCCAAAACCTTCAGAAACTTCAATTATCGAGATCCAAACCTTCATACTCTAAATCCCAACCACTATTAGCAAAAATGACTGAACCAACTCCTGTCACCCAAGACAAGCCCGAGCGTCTCCCGGCCCAGGCTGAGCTTGTTCACCAAGCGGAGAAGGGCATCCTCTTTACCCCCCAACAGGTAGATATATATCTGTCATTAACCCATCCCTCCCTCAGATTATCCATATCTTCGATTATTGATGTATGCTCTTATATCAAGGTCGCCTATATCGCTCAAAAGGAAACCGAGAGTAACGGCCCCGGCATCGCCGCTGGTGGTCCCGCTGCTACAGCTCAGAGCCTTTATGATAAGCAGCAGAACTTCCTCGAAGAAGCTAGCAAAATTATCGAGAAGGAACCAGCTGCCATCACCAAAGAGGATGCCTCTCACCTCATGTCTCTTGAGGTATGTCATCCGATCTTTCTCTTTCAAGACCTGATTTGGTTTTCCAGTTTGAGGTTCTTGTGCTGATAGAGGTGTCATGTTAGGCCAAAGCTTTAGGCGGTCAGCGCCCTTCCAAGGGGTCGCTCTCTTCCGTATGTATTATATTATCCGGATGTCTTTTGGTTTGGGATAGTGATCTGAAATGCTAACGATTGTTCAAAAGAGACTTCAATCTATCGCCGATCACAACATGGAAACGGATAATGAAGAAGTCGGTGGTTTCGTTACCAAGGAGGATGCTGCGAAAGCCATGCATGATGAGTCTATTGCTCATGGCGGGACCGTCCCAAAGGGGAGTATTGCCGCTCAAATGCAAGTGAGTACTTGTGCACTATTTATCAATCTTATACGCAGGACTCATGAGCTAAAAATGTTTTTGAAATATAGAGTATTGCCGACAAAACCGCACATCTTGAAGGAACTCTCAAGAAGGGAGATAACTGAGGATATTGGTGATTTGATACTTGCGAGATAGCTCTACTGAGACCACCAAATTCGTGAAATGGGAAGGATTGACTTTCGATCTTTAAGTGTCCTTGTAGTTACTATGCCATACATGCTATGAGACTGTGATCAAGCACCAAGTGTGTAACTATAATGAACGGAATCAAATTTTTCATGGAAGGCCCATCAAATATAGTCTTGTTGTCAAGGAACCCAACGAAGGCATCGAATGTAGACTTTAGGATCACCCTAGGGTAGGCGCGTTAGATCAACTAGTCCACTAAACTATTTTCAAACCAACCTCATCCCCCCCCTGAGATAAAGGAATACCCGGAAACTTCAAATCAAATATTGATTAAAATCTCAACTCAAACGAGCAACACAGCTCTTAAGATCCCAAAAAAAGGTCCACATCTCATTCCAGAGTATCCAAAACTGCGAATGACAGCGGTAATTATAAAAATGCCAGACCAACATGGGCAATGATAAAATGCAAAGATCCACAGTCGAGACCAAAAAGACCGTATAAGTGTTTCCCAATCGCTCAACGTACTGATATAAATCGTCGTCATACTCTGAATCCGGAACGAAAAGACAAATTTTGCAAGACAGAATCAGGTAGCTTATAAGCATCCAGTCCCCCATATTCAACTCATTTCGCGCAAGAGAGTAGTTTAGGTAAATTGTTGCAGTGATCTGAAGGAGGAGCAAGACGCCTAGTAGTGAGTGGAGGTTATCGTCAGGGGTGTTAGGAATAGTTGTGGTTTTGGTTGTGCTAGTACCACTGGGCGAGGACGCTCGGCGGGTTTCATGAAGTATAGTTTTTCGGTGTGCGCAAGCTCCGCAAAGACCGTGAGCGTTCGTCTTTTTTGTGTTATTTTTATCTGTACCGGTGTTTTCAGGGTTAGGAAAGGGGTGCTTCCAAAAGATGTTCAATTAATGTAATTGTGATATCACATACGTATACTGAGGGTAATTGTGTTCTTGAGCTTTATTGTTGCCATTTTTGTATCCGAGTTGGCTTACCGTTGTAGTTTTCACGGCAGATTAGTATGTGGTATATTTATATTTGTCGATACTTAATTAAGTCCCTTCTAGCCCCAGTTAACTTGGTCGGCGGTTTTGCGTATTCGAGGTGGTGCCAGGGTCGGGAACGTATTATCGGTGAGATGAAGCATGTGCATGAAGACACGAGAGCTTGAATATATATGTGTGAGCTCTAATTATAAAAGCCCAAGTTGATCGACGAACCACACCAAAAAAATAAAAAACGAAAAGGTTTGGTGGCTATAACGAACAGATTTAGCGATTGGTGCATTTACTGACGTTTTAGGGAATAAAAATAGCATATAGAGGATACCTGCTCGCGTTTTCAAATGTCGATGTTACTATGGTAGCACGTTGTTCTTCACACTAGCTACTTTGAGATTTTCGCCCGCTATATTTATTCGATTCTTATTATTTTATTATCCGCTCTTAGTCTCGTAGCCAGACGCTAATCCGTTCTTTGGTTTATATACAATACGGATAAGGGAGTATTTGAATACAAGGTCTGGTGGATTTTATTCCTTGCGTTGTCTACGTTGCAATATATTTGGCTCTCCTCGAGACGGTGGGCGGCGCTTTTCCTGCTGAACAAGTTTCGCCGCCGCAGAAAAATTTCCTTCCCATCGAATTCGGCATTCTTTGCATTTTTGGCTTCTCTTATCAATCACCAAACATTCTCCAAGACCCCCTTCCATTATTTGACCTTTCATCTCCCAACAAATATATCCATTTAAAAAACTCCCAGGGCGTGATAATTATACCTTCACAGGCAACAATACACACCATTGTCGTTCCTTTCAGCTGCCTCACCTTACCTGACGCATCTTTATCTCACATATCATGCTACGCACGAGCTTGCGAACAGCCAGCAGGCGGTTGCCCAAGTTCCCAACTCCCACGACATACCGACGAGCATTTGCTTCAGTGAAGCAGCCATCACCTGTACGTTTTCTTTTTTCACTTTCGATATAGCGATACTTCCATCCTTCTCGACGATATAGATTTTAATCTAATATGCAATAACACAACTACAGGAATCACCGGAATTCGAGCAGGTCACAACACTACCAAATGGCGTCCGGGTGGCGACAGAGGCTATGCCCGGCCACTTTTCGGCGGTGGGAGTATACCTCGAAGGCGGCGCCAGATACGAAGACGATAGCTTGCGAGGGGTCAGTCACATCATCGACAGATTAGCATTCAAGGTTGGTCTCACAACGGGTGATTTGGTAATGTTATAGGCATATATCACCGAACGAAATAATAACAACCGGGGTCGTGATCAATATATAGAGCACAAAAAACCAAACACAGCAAAGCATGTACGAGGCGATAGAACGGTTAGGCGGGAACGTGCAGTGCATTTCCACCCGAGAATCGATAATGTATCATTCGGCGGTATTCAACCACGATGTGGCCAACGCGATGGGTCTATTATCGGAGACGATATTGGATCCTCAAATCACACAGGAAGAGGTGGAGCAGCAGCTCGAGACGGCGGGGTATGAGATTCAAGAGATTTGTACAAAATCGGAACTGATACTGCCGGAGATGCTCCACGGCGTGGCCTACGCGAATAATACCCTCGGAAACCCGTTACTGTGTCCGCTAGACCGGTTAGATGAGATTGATAGAAGCACGATCGAGAAGTATAGGAGTATATTTTACAAGCCGGAGAGGATAGTGGTGGCGTTCGCAGGGGTGCAGCATCAGGATGCTGTCAAGCTGGTGGAGAATTACTTTGGAGGTTTGGGGTCCGGTGTTCAAACTGCCGCCTCTTCATCGTCTGCGAATTCGAAAACTGCCACGATGCTGTCGTCGAATCCAAAGTCGTTATTATCGAAAGTGCCCTTCTTGAAGAACCTGTCAACGACCGCTTCGCCGTCTGCCACACACGCCTATCCGTATCTGGATCCACGGAATCCATACCCCCAGCTGTCTCTACCGGCTCATTACACCGGCGGGCAATCGTACGTCCAGCCGACATACGGACCCGGCGAGAATAAGGAGCTCACACACGTCTACATTGCTTTCGAAACACCGCCGATCACAAGCAAAGAGCTCTACGCCCTCGCGACTCTACAGACATTACTCGGTGGTGGCGGGTCGTTCTCGGCAGGAGGACCAGGAAAGGGAATGTACTCGAGGTTATACACGAACGTTCTCAACCAGTACGGTTGGATCGAGAGCTGTGTCGCCTTCCACCACGCATATCAGGATTCCGGGTTGTTCGGTATTGCTGCGTCATGTATCCAAGAATCCGCTGCGAACCTGCCGGATATAGTACTGCGAGAGATGGCTAATACGTTTGCGGCGTTCGGGTACAACGCGTTGCAAGTTTCGGAGGTGGAAAGGGCGAAGAATCAGTTGAGATCGTCGTTGTTGATGAATTTGGAGAGCAGGATGGTCGAATTGGAGGATTTGGGCAAGCAGGTTCAATGCCACGGGAGGAAGATTGGGCCTATGGAGATGTGCAAGGAGATTGAGAAGTTGACGGTGGCGGATCTGAGAAGGGTGGCAGAGAAAGTGTTTACTGGTAAGGTTTTGAATGTCGGTGGGGGTTCCGGACGACCGAGTGTGGTTATTCAGGGTACGGAGGAGGCTATCCGTAGGATTGGGGACGTTGATGCCAAAGCGAAGAGGTACGGACTTGGACGGAAGCCATGAGATAGCTAATCACGGTGTATGTACGAATATGCGTGTGAGGGGATGTGGTTTCTATTCATTTGCTATCTTTTCCTCCCCCTTTTCTTTTTAGACTTTTTTTTTTTTTTACATGGCGTACGAGATACGATATCTACGGATTGTGGAACCGGGGCACGAGATTGGTAGTTTTTTTTCTTTCTTTCTTATATGTCACCTTATTATTATCATGATTGTAGATTTTGACCTTCTCATCTCTGTAAATATTTCACGAGCAACAGATATTGACATATATATATATATAAGTACTTATATATACCAGGCATATGTAGACAGACTCAGCGGAAGATGGACAAAAGAGCAATGATCGCATGGCTATGCAGGCGCATGGCGAAGCGATCATTGCGACCGGGTCTGTCGCTCTATGAAAATGGTTGAGAACAATGTAACCCGGTCGATTGAACAGCAAATACTTACTCCGCACATACAACCGTACAATGCGCCTTGGGGGCCGGAACTTGGGAAAACCCGAGGATTCCGCAGTGCTTACCGTTTATCATTCGTACGATCAGGCGTTACAATACGTAGTATACCATATACCCAAGGGAAAGGGTGAGCAGGAGATCAGGGGAAAGGCTCTTGCAACTGTATCCGCTGGGACCCCAGCCAATCCAACCGCGTTTGCTTGCTGGGCGAAGGACAAAAAAAAGTAAAAAATTAAAAATCAAAAAAAAATTGCAGCGAGTAATTTTATTTCTTCGATAGTAAAATAATAATATGCCCGAGGGAGTAATAGTAGCTCCTTTTTTTGACCAAACCCAAGCGGGCCCAAGAAAAATAATTAATAGGAAAATTTTGGTTCGTCGACGGACGTGAACATCCGCCTCGTGCCGATTTCCAAACTGTCTTGGGTCTTTTTTCTTCTTCCTTCCTCTTTCTATCCACCGCAGACTTTTCTTCTCATCTTCACTAAATCAATCAATCTTCTGTTTATGTTTTCTCTCCTTTTTCTCTTGTTCTCTTTTTGTTTCTTCTCTGAGACCTTTCAATATATAATAAATACTTACTACGACTCTGACGAGTACTCTACGTATACGTTACGCCCAGTCGGGTCGCTTCAGCTTTCCTTTCGAACGACCAGACACATACCACTGTCAGCCGCCGTCTACCGCTACCACCGACAGCGACGACGAACGACGCACGCACGCACGACACAAATCCTACGACACGAGCCAGGGACCAATTGGCCTATCCTTAATCGATAATTCTTAATTCCCCAGAGTATTTTGTTTTTTTACTCTCTCTCTCTTCTTTTATACTTTAGCTTGGAACAAGCTGTTGTCTTCCGTCGAACCTCGGAGCCACCAAGCAAGCAATTGGAACTACCACGAAGCTACCTTCCGCCGCCGAAGAAGGTCGTACCGACTGGTGCATTTAACAGATCAACTTTTCGCGATCGGAAGACACGCCCTTTTGAATCATACGTCAAATATAAATATCGATCAGAATTATAATAATAATAATATTAATACATAATATAAATAATAATCATAATAAAAACGCTACGGACATTCCTGTCTGTCATTCTGTCTCTCCGTCTGAACACAGATTCGGTTTGTTCAGTCATCAGCCTTTTTCAATTTCAGGTAAGTCGTTTTAAGCACATTTTTCGGGGAGGCGGTGTGGTGCTGCGCTGCGCTGTGCTGTGCTGGGCTTGGTTAGAGGTGCGAGTTGGTTGGGAACATGCCATTCCTCAACCCCCTTCTTCTCCTTCTGCCCAGCCAGCTACAAGACACCACCCCGAAAAATTCGCAGCCACATAATTGAGCCTCGGAAGCTAACGGCATTGCAGGTTCGTTATCTATCCTCCTCTTCTGCTGTGTGGTCGCATGTCAGATGCCCTTGTCCTGCAGCTTCCTTGCCGAAGATAAAGAAGACAAAAAGTACTTCGACCTGGAAAGCTTGCGGCAAAAAGTACAGAATCCCAGAGCCAAACACCACAACTTTACTTTCCCAGGTGGAGCCACCACCAGGGTTATCCAGCCAGCCAGCCCCTCACAAATCCTCCTCCTCCACCTTCCTTCATTACTCTAGCCAGATACACCGTACCACAGCTTTTGAAATCAGTCTCGAAAGTCCATACACTAATCCAATTTTGCAGGTCTTTTGTCATCGAGTCGTTGGGAAATTGTATTTTTCATTATTGTTATTTTTTTTTCCTATTCGAAACCACACCCCTTTTTCCCTAGCAGAACTCTGTCAGCTTAAAACGGTGGTTCCCAATGCCTCGTAAAGCTTCAAGTTCCGTTAGCAGCATAATTGATACCCCGAAGCGTGCGACAGTGAGGACGACCAACAAGATTGTGCAATTCTTTGCGTCCTCGCAGAAGCCTTCGTCCGGAGAAGCAAAATTGTCGAGTTCATTCCCCGGCGCTCTCCCCAAGATCGGACCCTCTCTTTCTCTTCCAACCATCTCTCTATCGACAGCCACTGGGGAAAACACTTCTGAAGCTCCAATGGTTGTCTTTTCACCTGAGGAAGCTCGCCGGACTGCGAGAAAACATGCCCAGTTCGCTCCACTTCTGCATAACAGCCACAAATATGTTAGTCAACATAATGACGAGAAGGAACTCACGGAACCAATCGAGGACGAGCCACCATATTTCATCATGATCACCACATACTTTTCTTACCTAATTCTTATCATCTTTGGCCACGTCCGGGACTTCTTTGGCAAGCGATTCAAGAGCAGCAAGTACACTCATCTTCAAGCACAAAATGTAAGAACTCACTGTTTATCTAGTGTTTGTGAAACACTGCCTCTAACATGTTTTTTAGGGCTATGCCGCACTTAACAGTGACTTTGACAACTTTTATGTCAGACGATTAAAGAAGAGACTCGATGATTGCTTCAGCAGACCCATCACTGGTGTTCCCGGCCGTTATATCACTCTTCTCGGCCGCAAAAGCGATGATTACAACGACACATTTTATATGACTGGAGAGAAGATTGAGACTCTCAACATGAGCTCTTATAATTACCTCGGTTTTGCTCAATCGGAAGGTCCTTGCGCCGATGCAGCGGAAGAAAGTATCCGAAAGTATGGTGTTAGCGCTGCTGGAACCAGATCTGAAGGTGGTACCTTGGATCTGCACGTCGACTGCGAAGCTCTTATCGCTAGATTTGTTGGAAAGCCGGCTTCTATCCTTTACTCTATGGGGTACGCTACCAATGCTTGGATTTTCCAGTCCTTAGTTGGAAAAGGCTGTCTCATCATCTCTGACGAACTCAATCACGCTTCCATCCGTACTGGCGCTCGTGTTTCGGGAGCTATGATTGATATGTTCAAGCACAACAACATGGACGCTTTGGAACACAAGCTTCGTGAATATATCTCGCAAGGTCAACCTCGAACTCATAGACCGTGGAAGAAGATCCTTGTCGTCGTCGAAGGTCTTTACTCCATGGAAGGTACCATGTGCAATCTCCCAGCGTTGGTCAGACTGCGTCGAAAGTACGGTTTCTATCTCTTCGTTGATGAGGCTCACTCCATCGGTGCTCTCGGTCCCCGCGGTCGTGGTGTTTGCGATTTCTTCGGTGTTGATACTCGTGAAGTCGATATCCTCATGGGTACTCTTACCAAGTCCTTCGGTGCCAACGGCGGTTACATTGCTGCTGAGAAATTTATCATTGACAAGCTCCGTGCCATCAACGCTGGTGTTCTCATGTCCGAAGCACCCGCTCCTGGCGTCGTCACTCAAATCACCTCCGCTCTCAAGATGATCACTGGCGAACTCAACACCGGCGAAGGTGAAGAGCGTCTCCAACGTCTAGCTTTCAACTCTCGATATCTCCGCCTTGGTCTTAAGCGTCTCGGTTTCATTGTTCTCGGACATGATGACTCTCCTATCGTTCCGCTCATGCTTTACAACCCTGCCAAGATGCCCGCTTTCTCGCGTGAAATGCTTAAGCGCAAGATTTCGGTCGTCGTTGTCGGGTCCCCCGCCACACCTCTCGTCAGCTCCCGTGTCCGTTTCTGCCTTTCCGCCTCGCACAATAAGGACGATCTTGACAGACTTCTCCGTGCTTGTGATGAAGTTGGCGTCGATTTGGACCTCAAGTTGTCGAGCGGTATCGCTGGTGGCGCCATACCTCTCCCCGAGGGAGTAACCCAGGAGATGGAAGACGAAAGAATCGCAAACGGCGGTAAGATTGCTGCTCCGAGATGGCCAATCGAAGAGGTCATCAAGAGGGGAGTTCAAGATGCCCAGCTACCGCTGAGGTAAACTGCCTCCTATAATAATAAATTTCCCGTTTCCTTTTTTTTTTATAAAACCTCCTACACTAGTATTCCTCATTCAGAATATGTTATAGAGCGACGTACAATGTTATTTCATTACTCATATATGCTGAAACAATTGTAATAACGGCCTAAAACTGAAGAAGAAGAAGAAAAGGCATTCCTGTCACTCGCTTCGTGTGTTCCTCACACCCGTCTTATTATTGTTACTCATTTCGTCCTCTTGATCTCTCTGTCCACCACACCCATCCATCCATCCATCATTGGCGCAATACTTGTCACTACTATGGTACATAACCTCTTCATCCACCCTCGCATACCACCACGTTGTTGAAAATATTTCCTTTCAGTCTAGATACGTTTTACCTTTTTTAAAAAAAACGAAACCTGGCGTTTAAAACTTCTTTTCTATAGAATAGCCTCCTTTTTTTTTTCAACACGATACCCCCTTCGTTCACCGATTTTTATTTTTATTTTTTTTTGTAGCCTTTAAGCCTTTTTCGTTTCTGATGGTTAAGATGGCATACCGACGTTTTAACTACTTTTTTTCCCTCAAAAACGTAATCTCTATATGTACCATGGCCACTCAACTACACCTATACCTATACCTACACTTACCGCAAAATCCAAAAACCAAGCTTACTGATGAGAGTATTATACCAGTCAACGGTGAGAGGTAGCGATCGATTGAAAGCAGCTAGCTGAGGATGATATCGTGGTGGTATGGGGATATAGTATTTCTTACTATTAAAAAACACTACTTTGTTGTTTTGTTTTTTTAAATAAGTAAGATTCGCTGGCTGCTTTCATCGGCATATCATCATGAGCTAGACTGCTGCTTTTAATTTCTACGGCTTCCGTTGACTGGTATAATACTCGTGGGCATGATTTCTTATTTTGAGAGAGAGAGAGAGAGAGAGAGAGAGAGAGAGAGCGGGGGTGGTGGAATGATTGATATGAATAACTAGAAATGGAATATATATAACTTTCTTTTTTCTTTCTTTTTTCTT
>LDDX01000134.1:0-27869 GCA_012184315.1 Arthrobotrys entomopaga
TATATATATCTATATATACGGCAACGTGGACTGCACGCTTTCGATCGGACGTCACTCGCTGTGTTGAGGATCATCTCGATCTCGATCTCATGCCCATCACAACTCATCCGAACGTTGGTGGTGGTGGTGGTGCTGGGAGGTACTTTGAATGATGTCAAAGAATTCCAACATCATCTCATCACGTCGCACCAACCAACCAACCGAATGGGAGACGAAGAGCCGCACGCGAAGATGCGGCTAAGTTGATGTCCTTCCCGGGGCTCGCTGATTGGTGAGTTGGTGAGAATGGTATTCTATTGCGGGCACGGCAGGCAGGCAGGCAACGGTTACCAGGCTAAACTCGAACCTCGGGGAGCCGCAACAAAAACAAGCCCTCCAACAAGCCTCGTCTTAACTGACGACGTTAACCCGCCGAATTAATCCCACCGAGTTAATCCCCACCACCAGCCAGCTGAACAAAATAAACCCGGTTCGAACAAGTCCTTCTATGTTCTTCAACTTGATCCTCTCTCTCTCTCTCCACCCTTGCCTTTGCCTTCCCGAACAAAAAAGACGACAAAGAGTAACAACAAAGAGAAGAAGAAGAAGAAAAGCTGCTGCTGCTATTTTCGAGCATTATTCACCTCGTCCTCCCTGCTTGCTCCCTGTCCCGATATACATACGGCCATCCCGTCCATCCCGATCCAGAGACAAAACCTCTTTGTTTTTTTCCCATATTACATGTATTGAAATAAATTTGCTAGGGACATTTGGCGCTACGGTATTTCCAATAAACAAAAAAAATATCAAGCACTTGAGCAGTTAATTAAAAAAAAAAGTCTGCGTCTCCACAGCAAGACAAGAATACAAGACAGCATTCCAAATAACATAACTACACCTTTTATACTTACTATACTTACATTCGAACTCCCGCAGGCTTTCCTTCTAAAACTTCAATTCCTCCAATAGGTAGCACCGTTTATATATATACACCCAAGTAGGTACCTTGCTACTTGTCTACCGTCCTTTATATTTACACCGCAGATCGATCGGTTTCTACTGCAAAATATCCTAAAGACCGAACGAAGCCCTCCTTCCGAATAAGATACCCGCTCCTGGTAACGACCACAAGGTACACCCGCCGCTGACAGAGGCTTAAAGACGTCATACCATACCCAAACAACCCCAACAACCCCCCCAACAACCCGAAGCTCTCACAAATGGGTTTCTCTCCCATCCTCGGTATCCGGATTGCAACCGGCATCCTCTCCATAATCGTTCTCGGCGTCGACGGCTATGCCATCTCCGCCTTCAATAACTTCCAAGCCGGCAGCTCGCCGTCGTCTATGAACTTTATCATCTTTTGTGTAAATCTCCCCCTACCCCCTTAATTACCGCTCAAATTCGGAGCATTTTTAATATCTCACCCAAATTTATAAAGCCATCTTACAAAGTAAACGAGAAAAAATTACTAACTATAGCATCAAAAATAATTACAGTGTATCTGGACATGGCTCTCTTTAGCCTATATCCTTGTCACCCCGCGCTTCCTCCCTCGCCTACATGACAAATTCATCCTCCTCGGTGTCGAAGTCCTCGCAAATCTATTCTGGTTCTCCGGCTTTGTCGCCGTAGCGGCATACGTCGGCGATCACAACATCACCTGCCCGGAAGCCGTCTGCGGATCCATAAAAGCAGCAATAGCATTCAGCTGTTTCGAATGGCTCACCTGGCTCGCCAGTCTGGTTCTCGTATGTCTCAGCATCTTCAGAGGCAAGAACATGCTCGGCGCGGTTCCGATGATGGAAGCTCGACACGCGCCGTTGGGCACCATGGGTGTGGATAACTCGTACACCGGTGCCGGTGGGTACGATCAGAATAACAATCAACCTATGGGGTTCAACCCGTCGGAAACACCGGCTCCGTATGGCGGGCATGCGATTTCCCCCGCACCTTACGATCCGCATCTGCAACCCGCGCATTTGCACCCGCAGGATACGGGTGTTAGCTCACTAGGGTCCGGCTCGTATGCCGGTGGGGATGGGTTTGTAAGCGCGCAGAGCACGGGATACGGACAGGGTGGTGTTAGTGGTGGCGGGTCGCCGTATGATCCGCATTATTCACAGCATCAAGAGTACAACGAGTTGCCGGCGGCGGGGGCAGGGTATAGCGGGTCTGCGAGATTTTCTTAAAAAGGATATAACAAGAATCGGAAGTCTGGATTTTGAAGGTAGTGGGGGCTGTTTATGTAGGTGTGGTCCTAGTCTGAGAGTTAGACTTTTTCGTTATATTTCATTTTTTTCTCTCTTAATGTGATACAGGGGGTAGGGATCAAGGTGTTCTTTTTTATCAGGGTTTCTCTCCGGATTTTCATTTTTTTGGACGATGGCACGGGGGAAAAAACCTCTTTTTTTTAATTATCATCATGGAGGGATTAGTTTTTCTGCTTTTTTCTCTTCTGTCACTTTCAGTTCAGTCCAGTTTTGGGTTTTTCTCGTTTTCATAGCTTAGGGTGTGGGGGGCCTTTTCACCCATTGCATTACAACTGTATGAACTTGATGTATATAACGATAAGAAGAATATATGATCATGATCATGGTGTTTGATTATAATTTACGGAACTCCTAGATCCTTTACCTCCGTCTTTTAAATTGGCGGCGCGGAGTTTTTAGTTTGACCGGTTGGTGTGAGGGAGGGAGGGAGATAGGGGATACGGCATTTGCATATGGCATGCGCATGCGACAGTAGCATCAGAAGACGTTTCAATCGGGTTCTTGCAGCTTTGCTGTAGTTCATCCCATCTTTTTGAGTCACCTTACTGTTAGTAAGTAGTATTTTATATCCGCGATATCCCATAGTATTCTTTTTGGTAGTCATGATCATGGTTAAGGCCGGGGATTGCCAGGTGATGAAATTATCTCGGCGTAATTCGAGTTCAACGGTATGATACACGGATGGATATTTATCCCCATCACATCATAGCTCCATGTAGATATATGCATATGTATATGGGTCTGGGGTGCAGGATGAACGCAGCTATCCGTTGCATTGTAACGTATTATAAGTCCATCATCGATGTACATATATGCATATGTCAGACTTGCAATACATGTATGTATGCAAGCTTCTGGTTACTCAGACGTTAAGACCCGCTGCTTCCCTATCGATAACACTAGCAATCTAATCCTACAATGTTAACACAAACATGATCATGACGGCCTGAAATCGAGGCCAAAAGCATGCATGACCATTTTAAACCATGTTTTTTTCTTCAACCGTTTAAACCCCGATTCAAATTAATTTCCGTTTATCAAGCTAGGTTTTCCCCCAGTTAATAGTTTCATCGACGTAACACATGCACAAGGTAAGGTGGTTGTACAATTCATTGTATTATATTCTTTTTCTCCGAGTATGTTACTCACACTCGGATAGTCAATTGCTTTCCGTCCGAATATTCGAGTTTTTTTTTAGTTTTTTAACTCCGGTGTTTATTCACGATGTATGTAGATACCTTCCTATGATTCTTACATACCCTTCTGTCCATTCGGAATATTCGAGGTTTTTTGGTTTTTTAACTCCGGTGTTTTATTCACGACATGTGCATATATGTAGATACCTTGTAGATGCGGCCACGGTGTATTCTAGTTCTAGACTTGCTGAGACTTTGTGCGGCGTTAACTTGGAAGAGGGATGGAGTTACTCTGTACCAGTCGGGTGAAAATTAAACGGTGATAATTTCTTTCTTGAGCAAATCCATCATATATATCACACGACCTTGGTTTGGTTGATGCATATATGTTGTGCTGCTGGCGGGATAATATTGTTGAATATTCGATCCTAGGATCTTCAGGGTTGATGGTGGTATTAATTCCGAACGTTTGTGATTGCTACCTTGAGCGGATTCGGGATTTCGGAAATTATAATTATATATGGGCCGTTTATTCATTCACTCATTCACTTATAATATATCTATTTCCACTCGTGACCTGGTATTGTATTCAATTAATGTATGTATTAAGGTATATTATTCATTATCGTGAATAGAAGCAGCTTTGGAGTGACATATATCTTAAGATATGACAAAAAATATAGACGGTGCTACTGAACGTCAACGGCAAGCTGCAGCACTGCAGGTGTAATCACGAACGAATCATAAACCCGAAATTCGGATATTTTTTGTTCAACAGAATTCGATTATTGTGATATCACCAGTGTAGACATCATTTGAGCATCCTATCACCGTAGACACCCTGTCGTTCGTTCCGTCGACCGTCGTAAATCGAACGTCTTGGGGGTGCATCTATGCACACTCCTCTCCTTGCGAGCTTGTGTCGCAAGTGAAATTTTCTCATGTCTCGTGCCCCATAGCATAACCATTCTATCCCGTCTCGTATGTATCTAAATATATTTTTTATGCATTTTATTTTCCCTTCTGTACGTACGTATACGGTACACACCCCGCCAAAAGTTCCGTAATTAACAAACTGCAAATACCTTGCAAACAAAACAAGAACAGCAGGAAAGAAAGGAAAAGAGGGGGGGAGGGGAGAATATTCGGTATACCGTGAACATGTATGCAGTAAAATGTCCTACGTATGTGAGTTCAAAGGTACCGTAAAGCGTGAAAAAAAGACTCGAATATTTGATTCGTGAAGGATATATCGTTATAAAAAAGAAAGAATAGATTCGCTAAATCGACTAGTACCACCCATAATATTGAACTGAATAACATAAAAGAAGATTCGTAAAGAAAAGAAAGAAAATAAAAAAAACTTGTCAAAATGCGGGCCTGGTGCGTGTTGCAATATGTTGAAAATTAGAAAAGGTGAAGGGGAACAAATGAATGCTCGCTCCGGATAAAAAGAATACCATATCAAGACCTAAAGATCTTCTCTTTCCTCCGCTCTAGAAATCCTAATTCCAATTCCATCAAAAATGACCGTGCGTGACTAAGCCAAAGAATCCGAACCGATAATAAATATAAAAAAAAGACCCATGAATTTCGAAATCGTTGAAGAGTTCGTGATGAAAGACAGAAAGCTGAAAGGTAGAATTGAAAAAGAAAAGGGGCTGGTTGAATGAGCTGAGGAGAACTATTATCAAAAAGGTATCAAGAGCTTTCGTTTCAAAATAAAAAGAAGAAGCTATATATTGTACATTATTTTTCGCTAGTAGTTTCGAGTAAAGAATATTGGGATATCATGAAAGTTTCGTAAAAAGTCGTCAATTCCAAAGAAGCCAAAGAGAGAGAAAAAAGAAAAATTAGATCTCAAAGTAGAATGAGAATTAGAAAATGGCCGCTTGAAAAAAGATAGTCGTAAATATTTTTGGTATCGGGTTTTTTTCGGGTTTAGTATGGTTTACGGCCAATAACAAAGCAGCTAGTAACAAACATGTTAGCTACCAATGATATTAAAATTGCCAATAATTGTAACTGAGGATACTCACGTTGATGCGGATTGAGCAGCGCTGTCCAGTTTTTCGACAGCTGGTGGGTTCGCCGATGGTAAGGACAAGGTCAAAATGCTACAGCAGACCAGTCTCAAAAAGCTTCCCCATTCCTTTAGTCTCTTCCAAGCTGTAATGGAAGGTTGCCATGTCTTTTCTTCGACGTCTACGAAACCGGCGTTGAGGAGGTGTTGCTTTATGCGAAGGGCGACGTTGGGAGTCCGCGGAGAGGTTAGGATGCTACCGCCGCTGAAAAGTGTGGAGGGATATGTGGATCCGGCGCAGTTGAGCTTTCCTGGTGGAAGTGAAGAGCGAGAGTTACGAGAGTTGTCGAGGACTTCTACCCAGCCGCCTGGTTTGGCATGTCTGCATTGTTTCCAATTGATCCGTTAGCCGACTGGAAATTCAAAAAGGCTGCATGTATTTTTTGGTTTTGAAGAAAAACTTGAAGAATAACAAAACAAGAAAAAAAAAAATAGAAAAGAAGAAAACTCACCGGAATGCCTCGACAAACATTTGCTTCTCGTCCTGGCTTCCGTCATCTTGATAGCGAATGTGGATAAAATCAAAGAGGTCTCCTGACTGCTTTGTGTGGGAAAGACAGAGGTTGACATTCTCGGTAATCGCTGAGCTGTACAAAGCACACCCAAAACAACTTTGGTTAGCCAATCAGCCTTTGGAGCGATAGTCTGAGCTGCTAGCTCATGATCACGGAAGGAAAAAGGGAATGCATACTCGTTGACGGCAGGTGTCGATGGCTTGCAAGTACCAATGTCCACAGTGACAGATTTTCTTTTCACCCAGCAAGTTAGCATTGGTCTTTCCAAAAGTCAGTTAGAATAAGTGAAGTAGGAAGACATACTCTGTGGTTACACCTATTGAGCACACGCGCGACTCTAGTGTAGTTCGGCCGTCCAGAATCGACTATTTCCAAGATTCGAGAGCGAGTTAGCCAATATAGCTCTGTTTCAAAAACATCACCGGACAGGACCACAAGCACAAGATCATTAAGGTCATCCGTAGACGATCTTGAATGATATCATGGCTTCGAGGGAATACGGCCAATAGATTATATAATTAAAATATCGAAAAAACGTTAAACTTACCTCGCAGTCCTTACTAAGCACAGCGGTTTTCTCTTCGATAGAGGCCATTGTGTTTGACAGAAGACAGGGACAGCGGAATATATATAGGATTGACCTATTGGAGAGCAGCAGAGTCGAGAGGATTGGAAGATCTATCGAAAACTAGCAGCTAGATGAGCTGTAAAGATGACTGAAGAGTGGGATGAGAGTGGGATAGAGTGGGAGAAGGAGTTAGAGATGCGAAGAGGACCCATTTCTGCAGTCCGAGGAGGGTGAGCGAGAGGCATCTGGGTTGATATATCAGTGCCAGCTCATCAGGCGGAGGCCCATCGAGCGTAATTGGAAGAATTAACGTGTGTGTGTGTGTGTGTGTGTGTGTGTGTGTGTGTGTGTGCGCGCGGTGGAGGAGTGTGTGTGTGTGTCTGGCTGTCTCTCCTGCTGTCAATCGAAAAAAAGCAGAGTACGTACCGGTTCCTATAATTAATCGCTGGCTGCAGCAGATCGATTAATTATGCTAGTTCGATTTTGGTGTGGGTGCCTCAGTTCCTCTATCATTTTTTATTTTTTATTTTTTTATTTTTTTATTTTTTTATTCTATTATATTCTCCATTTTTAATTCGAATATTCGCTTTATGATTGTGACAATAGCATGTGTCTGCCTTTATGCATTGCATTGGTGATGTTGACTTTTGTCATTGAAATATCTCATCACGATCACGATACATTTACGGTTGCTAAAAGCAATCCATACATCAAACGACAATATCAATTCTGTGGCCCACAAAGCCGCCGTTTGCGGTCAATTGAATCCTGACATCAAAAAATAAAAGCGGCCTTTGCACTTGCAAACGTGACAAGTCACGACGGAGGGGCCCGGCGACCAGCTTTTAGGTAGCTAAGAATTAGCTAGCTACTTAGCTAGCTGTGGTGGCCACTTCCCCAGTTCGGGGAGGGTTCGAAAAATTTCAAGTCTAGGCTCAATCAATACTCGTTCTATATAAACAAAAAACCCACAGCTATTAAGACCCATGGCCTCCGTCCGTCTTTTCAGGACCCATTGAAGAAATTGAAAACTGACGGATATCGACTAGTATAGTCTCGAAATCGAAATAGACAGACAAAGGCGCCAATGAATCCCAATTATCGAGAATTCGAAAAGCAGGCTTTTGGGACTCAAAGATAGTCCGGGGCTCAAATGCCTTGGGCCAAGAAAGCACGCATCTCGAGACGATACATTGCAGATGAGGATTCAAAAAAATGAGCGATAATCGATCACGCCTCGAAGAAAAGGAACGGTCGCACTAGAAAAGTACGTTCCAATAAGACCGTTTTTCTCCCTACATGAGATTACAAGACTAGAGAAAGAAGGGAATCCACAAATGTGAGAATGAACAAATTGAGGGGGGAAGGTTTAAGGTCGGACCATGCATATGCGCAAGGAAACAACAGCTGGCTTGAGCCTTGTTCTGACCGCATGAAAAAAAAAAAATTCACAACCTTGACCTTGAAGTGGTAAGAGACAAGTAGAGTATGCAAAGAAGGTCGTATGTACTACCAGTAACCTCCCTCACATTTTCCGTCTGCAGTTTTGTCGGTTTACGTGATTGAGGCAAAATCCCATTTCGGATGGTCCGTTTTGCTAATGATGTATCTCCGCCGCCATCTTGCTAGCTATCGTTGTTAGGTACGGACCTAAACAAGGCTGGATACCTGCGATCAAGTGCAAGTCTGCGCCGGAGAAGCGCAGGATCAGAAAACATGGTCACTCACGACATATCGCTAGATAACGGAAGCAGAGACGCAGCTAGCTAAGGGAGCCTGCATATAACACTGAGATTTTCTTTAGAAATCAATCAAGACCATTCGCCGACGTATCGATCAATTCTGGCGGTTACGTTTACCAGCTCTTTGTTTTGATCACACAGCTGAAAATAACGGCCTTCTTTCGCGTTCTCGTCCTTCACGGATAAAGCTTCGCGAAACCGAGTGGAAGCAAGTCCGCAGTCTACCATATTCCACAAAGCTAGTTCATTGGTTCGAGATCACTTGCTGACGTGGTGCTACTGTGGGCTGTCGGGCAAATTCCCCGCGGATAGCCAGCCAGGGTAGGGTCCTAGCATGGCGGTTCGCATACATCCATCAAAGAAAAGAAAATAATATATGCATTTTGCAAAGGCAGAAAAAAAAAAAAAAAAAACTTTGTATCATCCTTCTGAAACGGCAGTCTTTTTTGAATTTGCTCGTCGACATGATCTTTGGTAGACATGTTCTGCCGTTATGAGAGAGTGTACCATCGGCATTGCTCACCTGGTTTGTATACATCTTCCCCCCTCGACGGGTACATACACTTTCCTCCCTCAGCCCATGCATCTATGACTCGAGGGAACATCAACATGTTCTCCTCTCTTCTCCAGACAATTAATTGGGAGATATCTTTCGCCCCCACCCAAATTGGGCATCGTGCATGAGAAGCAGCATCGTTGTGCACTGCATTGGTTTGACACGTCAACCAGCAATGCATCAAATGCCTTAGCTCCATTTCTTCCCCCTCGGCTTCCTCCTCCCTAGTCTTGACCTCCTTCCCCCATGCTAACCATCTAGCGTAACCTAGCATCCCTCAAAGCTAAGCTACCACCAAACATTACTCCAGCTTTCTCTTCGCAAGCTCGCAGGGTAGCGTCTCTCAATCACGTTTTTTCGGCTACACAACTATAGTAGTACCACTGGCAGATTCCCTCATGGCCTCTCCCTAGTTATCTCATATCAAAGACATATAATTTTTCTAGGTTCTGATATGTATGCTGTGCCCTGACTGCTGGGTTCGGTTCCATTATCACATTAATCCCACCACGCATCAAGCTATGGGCCTCGACGATAACGAGCGTATCGGATTAGCTAGCAATTGCTAAAGCGCAGGAAAGACGCATGCAAACCTGCTGCAGCTTCCGGCCAATGACTCCATGGAACAATGGAAGCCGACTTCTGCTCTCCAGAACTATGGATAAGGTACCTTTTCCAGAATTCTGATTCGCCGGTTCACGGTGCAGAAAGAGGGATATAATTAATATTCATTCCTCCTTGCTTCTAGTTGAAATAAAACTCGTGACTGCACAGTACTGGCAGAATTTCAAGCTGCTCGCTAAGTAGTTCTCTGTTTACTTCGTTTACATGAGCTTGCTTACTTGCTTGCCCTTACGCAGTCAACGAGTTGTTTCAGAGGAGAGCTATCAATTGACCAATACCATTTGCTCGAATTGTGCAGAAATCACCATCTCTCGTGACCATTATGGCGTTCTTCTTTTTCTTTTCTTTGCATTTAGCCTACTACATACAATTACTTTCCTTCGGAACCGAGGAAGCTAAGTTGAGGATCTGTTTCGGAAGGAATTTATCCTTCGCGGACAATATCAGTAGTTCCGGAGAAAGTAAAGTATGTACAGATGGGGAGATCGCATCCTTTGATATCCATATCCGCCGATGCAGTAATGCAATGAGATACAATAGCATATCCTTATTGAACGAAATTCACAGACCACCACGCGTCTCTACTCAATTGGTCTCCATTGTCATCACTGCAGTGAAATTCCGAAACCCTTGTTATTGAAAATCTCAGAACTTTGGTCGGATTTGCAAGAAGATTTAGTTTCTGCGTCATGATGAAGCTCTCGGATCAATTCGTACACCAGCCTCACAGCGAAATGCCCACATGACATATCATCCAATAATATTCGAATTTTAATCAACGGAAAACCAGGAAAACCCATTGAATTAACAATATTCTACATACCTGGTACTTTAATAAATAAATAACATTGGACGAAATTCTTGAACCAAAAAGATACACAAAATCTGTAATTGGCTACCTTACTTACATACATCGTCTCGATCAACCAAAATATACGGATCATGCCATTCCTAAAATTATTAAAGTATAGTATTCTTCTCAGAAAATTTGAAACCGGTATCAGGTGCTCCAAACCGACTGCATACCCAATATAAGTATATACCCTTCGCTGCATCGAATTGTCCAATCGAACGCCGCCTGTTTATTAATTTCTTAACCTTTTAATTTTCCTGTCATAGATCATCCCAGCTGCGCATGCATGTACGTATGTTTGTGAATAACTTTTTTTTATTTTTCCCCTTCGAAAAGAGCATGTGACATCGCAAACTTCGATGGGATGGGCTTTTGATCAATTGATACGTCACTCGATGGATTGTCCTTTCAGGTACCATACATTACATACCATGGCTGTGGAAAAAACGGAAAGGGGAGCTCAGCTACACGCTGGTACTTTTGAATCCACTTCTTAGATGGGATGCTCATCCTCATCTGACCTGGCGGGTTTTTCTTTTGGGTTTTCGACTCGACACGAATAGCTGTTCGAACCCCTCATTCATCTAGCTTTCTTAGCTTATAATAGTCGGTCGGTCGATCGAGCATCTCATCGGTGGGGAAAACCTGGAGGGGGAGGGGTTAAACTGGAGAAACCCCCTTAAGTAAAAAAAAAAATCGGATGGTTTTCTCGGTCCGCGGACGAGGTTTTTCCTGTTCTATACGCTATAGCTATACCATATAGTTCTACCTGCTAAGCCAAAAAGGCAGACTTGTTATTTTACTAGATCCGAATAGTGATATATACCTGATACTACCATGCTTCCAGAAGCTCAGACTGGATGACCTAAAAATCCTTTTTTTCCCTCTCTCTCTTTCTATCACACCGACACGCCATGATTTATAGCTTTGAGATGTCTCTTTACTGTAAAATATACAGGGTTGCCCTCTTCTACCCTCTTTTTATATTTTCGTTCTATTTTAATTTATACAATTTTTATACAGAAAAAAAAAAAAAAAACCTTAATTGAAAGTAATAAAGAAAAAAAAGAGCGTATGCAAGACATGTACACCAAGTCCTAGAATATGCAAGAGAGGAGCAGACTATCTACAAGTGTATATATACCCCCAAAAAAACCATACACTCAAAACCACCCAACAAGCATTGCTTGAGAAACTACTGATAGTTCTTAAACATAGACTGGCAAGCTTTCTACACACACAAAACAAAAAACCATATCAGCATCTTTACCCCGGAGCTGCAAAAAAGAAAAAAAAGAAAAAAGACTTACAAGCTGTTCCAGATAATAATTGCAAGCGCTCATATCATTATTCGTCGCCTCAAGACAGCTAGTGAAAGCCTTGGCATCAGCGGAACAATTCGCCTGCGTTACGTCGCCGTAGGTATTGGTATTCGTCGGTGCAGCAGCAGCAGTAGGCGCCGCCGGTGCTTCGGATGAGGAACCGCCAAACATGCCGGTGAGGCCGGCGCCGAGGACGTGCCCGACCGTAGATCCAACAGCGACACCACTATCATATAAATAATGTTAGGAGGACTGGTTCTCAGGTCATATGAGAGTTTCGTTTTTATGGAAGCTAGCTTACGCGGCAGTAGAGGCCATCTATATGTCGATATAAGTATACATATTAGTATTAAGGATTTATGGTAGGTAGATATGGTGGGGGGTTTTTTGTATGGTTTTTGAAGACGTACCTGACCGAACAAACCGGGCGATTGAGACTGTCCCTGTGCGGCAGCAGCTGGAGGAGCAGCGGCGTGAGGTTGAGCTGGGACGGCGGCAGCGGTGGAAGCCGGACGGGTTTGTTGCTGTTGAGCCATGGGACGAGCCGCAGGACGGGCGGATGGGCGAGCACCTCCTCTTTGACGTGCCATTTTGAATTTGATTTTGATTACTTTTTTTGATTTGGGTGGATAAACTAGATTAGAGACTGTTAATGCGATACTCGTAGACGGTATTTCAATGCTGATTGTAGTTCTTACTATGGATGAGATGAGAGCTTGAAGCGGCTGAGGATGGTTACGTTTCGGTGGATGTGAAAAAAAAGGCGAAGAAAGAATAGCGGCGGCAAAAGCTACGGCTTAAATCCGAACATATGCCAAGACCCGGCCCTAAACCCCGGCTGGTTCATCGCGTTCTTCCTTCTTCTTCATCATCAACTTCGTCTCTCTAGAACCTTCTCTTCTCATCGGCGCCACCGGTCCTCCTCCTCCTCTCCGATAATCTAATCTAATCTAATCTCCCTCCGGACTCTACGGACAAGACCGTCATCATAAATCGAATCTACACCTGCCTCTATCCGTATCCCATATACTACGTACTACCTTCAGAACTTCCACAGTCGACCGTCTACTCTTCAAAGCAACATCAACCATGTCCCGCCGCGCACCCCAAAAGGGCGCCGCCAAGTCCTCCCTCTCTACAACCCCGCTAGACCCGAACCAAAAAGGCGCATCCGGCTACAAGAACGAATACATCCCGAACTTCATCTCCAAGAAACCCTTCTGGCTAAACGAAAACGACAAGGAAGAAGGCGCAACAGACTACCTCGAACATCAACGTCTCCAGCGTAAAACAGACGACAACCTCCTCGCGGGCGATAAATGGTACGAACGTGGTAAGAAGGCCGGCCCCGCGGCGACAAAGTACCGCAAGGGAGCGTGTGAGAATTGCGGCAGCTTGACCCACCAGAAGAAGGATTGTTTGCAGCGGATCAGGAAAAAAGGGGCGAAATTTACAGGTCAAGATATCGCACAGGATGACGTCGTGCAGAATCTCGAGTTGGGGTGGGATGGCAAGAGGGATCGGTGGAACGGGTACGATCCTAAAGAACACGATCAGTTGATCGAGGAGTACGCTCGGATGGAAGAGTTGCGGGCCAAGGCGAAGGCTTTGGAGGGTTCGAACACTGGTGGGGATGGCGAGGAGGGTGAGGAGGAGGAGGACAAGTACGCCGAAGAGTCGAATATGCCCGGCCAGACTTACGATTCGTCGTCCCGGGTCACTACAAGGAATTTGCGTATTCGAGAAGATACCGCCAAATATCTGTTAAACTTGGATCTCGACTCTGCTAAATACGACCCCAAAACGAGAACCATGGTTGATGGTGGCGCTTTATCCGATCAAGCCTCAAAACTCGTCGCCGAAGAGGGTTTCATGAGATCGTCGGGCGATGCTGCTGAATTCGAGAAGGCGCAGAAGCTAGCCTGGGAGTCCAGAGAGAAAGGCGGACCGGCAAAGATGCATCTGCAAGCCAACCCCACCGAGGGTGAAATCCTAAGACGGAAACTCGAGACGCAAAAGGGGGATGACGCGCAGAAGAAGAAAATGGCGTTACTCGATAGATACGGCGGTGCGGAACACTTGCAAGCACCGCCAAAGGAAGCCGCGATCGCGGAATCTGAACGCTACGTCGAATACTCCGAGTCTGGTAGCTTGGTGAAGGGTAAAGCTGCTGCTATCGCCAAGTCAAAATACCCGGAAGATGTCTACATTAACAACCATACTAGCGTGTGGGGCTCTTGGTGGCAGAACTTCAAATGGGGTTACGCCTGTTGTCATTCGTTTGTCAAGAACAGCTACTGTACAGGAGAGGAGGGTAAAAAAGGTTTGGAAGAAGCTGAGAAAATGAGAACGGGCAATGATCTCGAAGAGAGAGAAAAGAAGCAAATAGCTTGGAGGAAAGAACGAGAGGAGGCTCGTGCCGAAGCCGAAGAAGAAGTTGAGGAATCATCTAAGAGAAAAGATGATGACGACAACAACGACGACGAAGAAACGGCGGAAGATAAGAAGAGAAAGAGAGATCAATTGTATACCGGTGTTACAGAGGAGGAACTCGAACAGCATCGCAAACGACGGTTTTTGGCTGATGATCCTATGGCGAACTATGTCGACTCTGCTCCAGCCTAAATTGCAGTTTTTGGTGACTTTTTTAATGTAGTTGTAAATTGTATATTTTAGCTATTTAGCATTCCTTTTGGCGTTTTTTTGGACTAGGTGAAAAAGAATGATAAATGATTTCCTCGAACACATCTTATCAAGCAAGAAGACAGTATTACCAATGCACTTATAACTGCTAGCATGCTAGAAAAACAGTTCATCCCAAATGAATCAAATAAAGATGTATCGCTGTGGCTTTTTCATCTCCAAGAATCGCTCGCTTCCATTGGATATTATATAAAAAACAAACAAATCAGAAGAAGAAAATCAATATTTCGCCTTTTTCCTCAATTCAATACAGTCTCCCAAAAAAACAACCAATACTCAAACACTAGAAATAATATAAACCTAATCTTCGTCAAAGATATCCAAAGCATTTCTCAAAATGGTATCCAAAGCCCGATGCTGCCAATTCGTATTTCTCAAATCCTCCGGTCGCGCACTCATAAGCGAAGGTCCAAAGCACACCGCCAAATTCCAAGAGTTCATTTTATTCACCGCTGAATTCTGCATGACACGGTAAAGATGCAAAACCAATGCACGAACTGTAGCATAGTGGGCATCCGGAAGTCGGTTGATAAGAGCGTGGAGAGAATCACGACGGTTGTTGTCGTCATCAATTTCTAATATATTTGATTTAGCAATTCTTCCCATATTTGCATATAACATGTGCTTGTCGTCTGATTTTGAACTTACTAGCCGCTTCGATGAATTCATCATAGAGTGCATAGGTCAGCACAGGATCGGGCAGATCTCTCAAAAACTGTTTTAATGCCGATGCGACGCTGTTGACGTCTTGGAAAAAGTGATCCGGGTTACGGAAATCAACTCTCGAAGGGTCTGTTGATTGATATGAATACATGATCAGTAATCGATTCAGTTATAGCATAATATGATGACGCTTACCGTTGTCAAAGATCTCTCTAATCTTTTGAATGTGAGATGTAGCACCAGCTTGTCGGTAGATACCCTCAACCCCCAAACCATAAAGTTCTACAGCTGTCATGCATTGAATAACAATAATTGGCACCGCATTACCATCGCGATTTAACAAAACTTCGAGTGGAACTCCAAATACGGGCTTGAGAGGTTTAGGAGTCGGAGCTTGAGTAGGTGGCTGCTTTCGAGTAATATTTGGAGGAGTATGCTGATTGAATGAAGACTGCTGCGACTGTTGTTGTTGTTGGTCGCCACCATACGCAAAGCTGCCTGACGACGACCGACTACCGGGAGGATTGCTGCCAGGACCTGGAAACGAGGTCGGAGGCGCTTGGCCGGAGAATGGTGCGCCCATACCTTGAGGTGGTTGCTGAATCTGCTGGGCCTGTTGGGGTTGTTGCTGCTCTGGTAGTGGCGGTGGTGGTTCCTTAAGAATCTAGGTGCATGTACTTCGTTAGCCCGTGTCTCCGGGACATACAAATATGTTTTTTACAAACCTGATGTCTTTCATAGTTAAACTTGATCAATCCAAGCTTCTGAGGTGGAGCTTTTGATGCGAACTCCATGATGAAGCCGTGCATATCTCGCTCGTCGTCAACAGTATTAAGCGCCTTTCGAAGGTCTCCGTCCGGACCACCCGCGGCGCTGATCGTACGACCAGCGTTCAAGACGAACGATTCGTTCAAGGCAACTATATCACCTCGCATTAGCGATCTTCTACATTGAAGATGGTGTTTTCTAGGAAATCCGTACCGAATTTTTGAAGTTGTAGGCTCAACCCAGCGTCACACTCCAAAATCAAATCCCGCAAGGCTTTCACCGTCTGCGGTCTTTCATTATGGAACAGATCCGAGTGCACCTTGTTGGTCATCTCAACTTGTCTGTTGTACTCCATATCCGCAGCCTCCAACCTTCGACGCGCTTCCTCTTCGCTATGACGCCCGCCTCCGATTCCAAAATGCTTCGGCCGCTCTCCATTTCGTATCTGCACATACTCCTTCGCTAGGGCGTCGACTTTTTGTTTCGCCTAAACCCGTCACATTCATCGTAAGCTACCGCCATGCCCGTTTTATCCAATTGTAAACCCAACGTCTACAATGGAAGAGAGAAAAAAAAGATTATACCTTCTCCATAGCATGATACGAATCCGGCCCCTTCTTCTCAGAATTGTTCGCCGCCTGCTTCCATTGCTTTCTCCCGCCGTCGATATTATTCGCCAACTCCATCAACTCTTCAGACATGGTGTTCAGCGCGGAGGCGAAGGCCACCCCGCTATCGGCTAGACGCTCATGGATGCGATTCGACTCCTCCAGACCGGTCATTAGAGTTCCCCGGCGCGGGCCGTCCTCGCGGTGTATGGTATCGTACGTGACGCGACATAATTTCTTCAAACCTATTGATTATTCCACAGGGTCAGGTTAGAGTCCGCCTGATCAGAATTGTAGCCTTGAGCGTAGTGTGATGTACGTACCCGCAGCGTGGTCCTCTTCAATCTGTGCGCGCTTCTTTAGAAAACCTGCGAAATCCTGCCAACAAAAAGAAGGTAAAGTGTTAATGAATTGTGTCTCTTGATCTTCATCTCGAATTGAATAGAGTTTGGACGTTTGTGGGGCCTTACTCTCGCGGAAATGGTCGACTCCCGTAACTTTGACAATAGCGCATTCACACCAAGCTAAGGGTTTACAAAAAAAAAAAAGCGTCAGCCTTCATATTCCCTTTTAAAAATCACGCTTTGATTTAAACTTGTAATATATATACCTCAGCCTGAAGAATCTCATTGACATCTTGTGTCAACTGCGTGTTCCCCACCGGCGCGACAGCACTCTGCGGTGCACTGACCGGCGGCGGCGGTTGCTGCTGTTGCTGCTGCTGTTGGCTCGGACCTGCGGCGGCGGCGGCATTCTGGTGATGCGAGTAGCCATTGGGAGCGGGATATCCGCCGCCGCCTCTTGGCTGAACGGCCGTCGCCATGTTATTTATCTTGAGCGAAACGAAGAAGATTCGAACGAGAAGGAGGTGTCGGCCGACGAGGTTTGGTTGATGGGCCGCCGAAAATGATATCGGATATTAGTGTCACGGGCGATAACAGCAGAAAGAGAGAAGAAGAAGAAGAGGGAAAGTGAGCGAGCGAGATGTTTCAGAGAACAGGATCAGATCAAAGATTGATGGGATTTAATATCGTCTTATTGCGTGTGGGCGAGGCTCCCATGCTAACAATAATAATTAATGCTAACAACCGAAGCAGCGAAATGAGGCTGAGTTTTGGGGGCCTGCATGTAACGTTCTCGTTCCTGTTCCTGTCAACCCCAACATCAAGCTTCCAGCGATTCATCATCTTGACCGAATAATTTACTCCACTGAACTTGTCAATCGGATGCCAGTTGCTGAATTACATGAATAAAATGAAAGTCTCGAGCCTTCGATATATCTAAATCGAATCGATAACGGTATAATCGATGTCTTTAACCGAAATGGCGAAATCGGTACCGCAGACCAAGTCTGCTAGGAGACTTGTAAGAATACCCATGGCCCACATCGTTTGTTTCCCTGTACAATCCGTATACTATGCACGATTCGTATACATCGGATTAGTAGCCAGTTACGAGCAATACGTAAGAGCGTAATCTGTCCTTCGAACAATAATGCATGTATACACAGCATACAATAGCCTATGTCTCAAGGCCAAGGTCGTGTGGCACATTCTGCGGGTCAATATATATCTTGTCGTGCTACCAATATATATGGATAGATTAAGATTCTTGAGAAAACCCTCAAGCCTCACGTGCAAAGATCGTAATAATAGCCATATGATTTCATAGGTCTCTAAATTTATTCATATAATATCGTAAGGAGATCTCTTGGAAAGGTCTAGGCCTATATATATATAAATGCGAAGAGCTCTACCGAAACTAATAATCTCGAGGCCAATGCATGCATGCATGCAATGCAAGGCTCCTACCCATATCACATTCCTGGGAGTAGCCGCTCGCCCTGACATGCACGAATCCATGAAGTAAACTCTACTCTAGTATACTCCGTAGTCTAGATTCGAATCCAGGCGAGCTCTGGTCGAAATTTATAAATTTATGCACTCCGTTTTCATTCTGTTGTAGCAGTCGCATACATCATACATCCCTTCTACGACCATTATCACATATATCTCACGCGCGCGCGTGCTAAAACATCGATCAAAACCATCTCACCAAACAAAGAGACTAGTATATAAATGTATTTATAAAGCAAATGAATGAATACCACGAACAAAGGAATTAAAGAAAACCCATTTAGAAGAATATATAAAAATCGGCATGCATGGCACAGTAATACGTACTCCCTCGATATGGGAGAAAATTTTTAAAAAGGAGGTACATCAGAAAGAAAGGGAAAAAAAAAAAGACTATCGTATCGATATATAGTATTGAAGCAGCCGCACTGAAAGAAATAAAAACAAACCGCACGATGAAAAAGAAAAATGACATGATGATAATGACGATGACGATGATGATGATGATGAGCAGGTATAAGACGCCGTTAAAAGATAGTCGGTAGGAGCGTGAAGGCCATGAACAAACATGAGAAGAAACAGGAAAGAAAAAAGGCAAATGTACGGTCACTTCCCCGTATTCACACACACACACCCACATACATACACTCCAGCCCAAAATAAAAAAAGAAAACACCTCTTTGATTTTCATCAAAAAAGATATATATATATAACCCAACATTATGAGGCAAAGTGGTGGAGGAAGAGAGGGGGAAAGGGGACGATTTCCAGTATTCCAGAGGTAAAAAGCACCCGGCAACAAGAAAAAAAGGACCCTTCATGAATGGTGTAACATGGATATGATGAGACAGAACTAAAAACGCCTGCAAAAAGTGGGATGGTTCTGGAAATGATGATATAGAAACGACGCGCTTTATTCCGTGATAGTAGTAGTAATTCCATTTACAGTATGGTGCAGCCTCCCTTCTTCTTGGTGGCCTTGGGTGCTGGGCTCAAGACAGCTCTGTTTGGTGCAATATTCAGTCAGCAAGGGGTTTAAAAAAAGGGACACATAATACCAGAGCGCGGGAGAGAGAGTTACCTGATGGCCTCGTCAAAGACGTTCTTTAAGCCTTTCTGGGTCAAAGCAGAACACTCGAGGTATCTATAGTGATATGCACGTTAGCAACTTTGAGACTCCGTCTATCGTGAGCCAATCAAACTTACTTGACAGCACCAATATCCTTGGCAATAGAAACACCGTTCGCGAACTGAATCGGTGCCATCTTCTTGTCCTTCAAAGATTGCAAGATCTTGGGATCGTCCCTCAAATCGAGCTTAGTACCGACGAGGATGATTGGGATATTTGGGGCGTGATGGCTGATTTCCGGAAACCACTATCGTGAACAGACCAGTCAGTATATTTCTGTAGTCTCTCTTTCGGTTATTTATCGGGGGTTTTTGGCAAATCTAACGGACCTTTGTCTTGACGTTCTCAAACGATGGTGGCGAAACCAACGAGAAGCAGATGAGGAAAACATCGGTCTGTGGGTACGAGAGTGGTCTCAGTCTGTCGTAATCTTCCTGACCGGCAGTATCCCACAATCCCAAGCTGATGGGCTTTCCGTCGACCATAACACTAGCGGAGTAGTTGTCAAAGCTATACACCAGAGACAGTTGCGTTAGCTTTTGTTTCCCTTCAACGAAATCAAAGATAACCCCCCAGGGGTGTTTCGGCATCCGTCCGACTTACACAGTAGGAATGTATTCGCCCGGGAAGGCATTGGTGGTGTAACTGATAAGCAGACATGTCTACGCGAATCTTGTTAGAATTCATCAAAAAAAAAAAAAAAAGGTTGGCGCGAAGTTATATTTACCTTGCCGACGGCACCATCGCCTGTGACGACGCACTGTACATTAAAAGCTTTGTTAGAATCATCCTTTACGTCTTGCCGCCTGCGGCCATTTCGTTTTGAAACATCCCGTCTACCGCTCTCGTTAAGCTCTCTGCTCCTACTTCCACTTCCACTTCCACTTCCACTGCTGCTCTCTGGTGTAAAAAGATGTTGATAGTCTTCCGGTCTGGTCCTCGGGCGCGGGGCAACCGGCGAAACCAGCGCTTCGGCTTCCTCCAGGGTCCCATGTATGGAAGTGTAGATAGGTTTGGGACCCATTTGAAGATTCACATCCACTCCACGATTTCTTCGCTTTCAGACGCTCAATTCTTTGAAAACCAGGTTTCAAAGGCTCCGCGAGTCCGATATGGCTCTTGGCATGATGCGACCTCCCCCCTTTTTATCACCCGGAGTTATAGCGAAGCGCGAAGAATAGAAAGGTGGAGGTTGAACCGTTTCAGTTTGAAAGCGAGAGAGCGAGCATTGTGGACAGTGGCAGCAGCGGCAGAAGCATAGAGAAAACGCGAGATGTCATGACTTCGGAATCGGAGGTGGTTATGGTTTTAAAGGGTACCTTTAGGGACTGTGTGGTCATTGTTGGTAGGGGTTTATTTGGAAGCTAGAAATACGGGTATATCTCTTTCTATTCCTGTTTTTTTCTTTCTCTTTCTCTCGGTAAAAAACTAGGTTTCGCAGAACTGGGTCAGTACGAGAATTTCTAAAGGTAAATTCAAGGCGCGGCAGGCTCTCATGCAGGTAGGTGGGTAATGCACGTCAGTGCAGGCTTTTGTATTCGCGGGATGTAGAGGAAGAAGGAAACAGCGACGTTTCAAAGCGTCCGGGCGGGTATTTTCAATGGGTCCGAAAGCCACGATGATTGCTCCTCTTCCAGGTTTTGAATGAGTCCGGGAGCAGGTCTCGCGGCTCGCCTTGCCATGTTTGCTCACCCAGTCGTTTCGGTGGAGTGGACGCCGCCAAAATACGAAACGACCAGGGAACGAGCAAGCAGCCCGTCCGGCCAGTTCCAGTCTTCCTCAAGTCCCCAGTCCCAGCGAGCCGGCTCGAGTGTGTGAGTAGAATTCATTCGCTGCAATCGAGCGAGCGAGCCGAGGAACTGTCAAAAGTGAAAGTAAAAAAGCAGTAAAAGGTAAAACAAAAAAACTAAAAATAAAGATAAAATAGAAATGGTCGAATCCTGTTTACTATCTCGGACTCAAACCATTCTTTCTGCTTTGGGCGCCCGTTTCGCCAGCTCAAGACGCTGAGGGCTTTGTTCAAATTTTTATAGCTGACGTGACAAACTTACAGCAGATGACGTTAAAACCGCGAGTGGTCGATTGGAAGCGTTTCGCGGGGGTTTGTGGAATGGTAGGTAGGTAGCACAGCAGAATATAAAAGAAGGAAAGAACGAGGAGAAAAGATGGAAGCGAAGGAGGTGGTGAAGAGGAGAGTAGTCAAGAAAGGAGGGAAGGGAGAGAAGGAGGAGGAGGAGGAGCAGATGAAAGAAGAGACAAGACAATAGCAGCAGTACCAGGCAAGCAAGCAAGCGGCCAGCAGCTAGCGAGGCGAATAATAGCGGCAGCAGCGGTGGATCTGGGAGTGGAGGAGAACGAGGATAAGGGGAAAAATGGGGGACTTTGCTGGGTTCTTCTTTTACTTTTTAACTTGGATTTTATATTTCGATGGGAGGCTTTCGTTGCTTGTCTTTTGGGATCTCAAGCAAACTGTGCCTCTGATAAATGGGGATATCTTCTGCCTCTTCTGCCGCTCCTTCGTCTTTGTAATGTAAGGGGATATAGAAATGATGGGAATAGAACAAATAATACGGTGTCTCTCTGTGCGTGTCTTTGTCGATATCGACCAGTGGCAAGCGACAGGACTAGCTTGTTCGATAAACGGGACCAATTATCATTCGCGAAGACCCCAACCAAGCAAGCTTAGTTCGATGAGCTTGTCTGCTGAGTGGCCGGGATGATGCCGGTGAAGCGGTGGTTGGTTCCCTCTGTCTTTCCCACTCTCTTTTGGCCCCCAAAAATATGTGGACTGGATTGGATCGGATTGGAAAATGGGATAAGAAAGGATATGAAATGTGCTAGCGGTATGCAACGAAGCTCTCTAGAATAAAAGGAATATATAAGAACCAAAATGAGTGATCTCACTCTCCTTCCATCTTCTCCCCCTTCTGCGCGAAATATCTGATATGCATGATATATATATATATATATATATCATACCGGACATATATTTCTCATAGTGATGACAAAATACATGATGATTTATGTATATATAGCGTACCGATGTTTCAAGGTGCTTGAGAACATCTCAATCAAATGGCCACACCCTCTTCAGAAGCAGCTGGTTTGAGCCGGACGCTTGTCATGCTCAGGGTGGTGGGTTATGTGACGAGGGTGACACCAGATCGAAACCCAAGTCGCCAGTTTCGGATCGGGAGGAAGCGACGGAGCTTTGCTTTGCTTTGCTTTCCAGCTGCTTGCTTGCTGCACAAACTCCGGATGGTAGGCAGGCCTTTTGATACGATACGTATACGGAATGCAAAGAACCAGGCAATGACATGTGTGTCTGCACCGTGCGTAGTAGGCTGGGTCATGCTTGATTGCTCGCACCGCACCGGCTAAAGTTTTCGAGCGGTAGTGGCAGTGCCAAAGAAATGCAAAAAACAAGCTAGGTAGGTAGCTTGGGTAGCTCTTGATTGTGCGGGTATGAAAATGTATTCATGATGCAAGATGAACTGCGAAGAAATCTCAAACGGTAGTGTTTCAAGAATGTCCTGTTTTTTCTGTTTACTAACCTTCTCGAATTGGATGATTTCGATGTCGTAAACGTGTGTGGTCGAATCGTCGTACGATAGCTTGTAGCTACTTACTTGGCCAACCAGATGGACGTGAACGATGTGAGTCGGGCGTTATTTTGCAATATATGCAATGAATCGATAGAGAGGAGAAGAGACAGAGAAGAGAGAAGAGAAGAGAGAAAGAAGGACGGATAGATATGGACAGATATCGTGGTTCAAGTAGACATAACAAAGCACGAAAAATGGTTTGAGAATGGCGCCGTCTAAAATCGAAACCAGCAAAATCTCGAAGGACTAATTGAGACTCGCCGGGTCAACATATCCAAATCGAAGATGCCGGGACCACACCCTCAAGATGCTACCAGCTGTACCCTTTCGTCTGGCTCGTCCGTTTCCCCAAGGAGGTGGATCCGAACGGGTGCTCTAGCTTTTAGATTTTGGGGGGGCTCGAACACGACTTATCGGCAATATTATATGGAGCTGGCCCCCAAAAGCTACTTAGTTTACATGTCCCACCCCTCAAGACTTTGTATATCTGAGGTACGATGCTAGTATAGTATACTATACTTATTCTAAGCACTTAAGTAAGTACTACTTAATTAAAAGAAAAAAAAAGATCCGGCTTGAATTCCACGAGTCGACGCTGCACTAACCCAACCGACTAACGGACTAGCTATGCTCTCTTAGTCGCTTTTCCTAGCTCTACGATCTGAGGATTTTAGACATCTATGCATCCCTGTCTGCCTGCCTTAGACATCTTCCCAAATTTTTGGATATGGTATATCCGTAGCATACCAACATGTCTATAACAAACGGTGCTGAATTTAGCTGAGGAGGGTGACTTCTCGAAAGCTGCCTGGGAACGTCAAACCACAGTTGCCCATTGCGCGATAAATCGCCCATACACACTATGCCATCCATCCTCCATTCAAATCGACATCTTTTTAGCTCGTCCGAGACCTGCAGTTGTGGCCCAGCCGTTCGGTGTCGGCGCTTCTGGCTCAATAGCCAGTCAAATAGCCAACCGTCTCAGGTCTGCATGACTACTATATTTGCAAGCGTATTCCTTTGCTAGTCGAATTCCTCTTTTACCCCTCTATCGAAGGGTTATCTTTGGAGCCCGAACTCCGGCCGGACGTGATTTTTTCCCACTTGCTTGTTTGAGCATAAAAAGATTATTGGGAGCAAGCAAGCATGCAAGGGAGAAAAGAAAAGAAAGTTTTCTTGGGCGACACGGACGCCCTGGGTTCAGCCTGGAAACAAATGAGGTTTTGACATCCCGACAACCGACCAACCTCCCACCTTTCAGCCAATGAAAATCCCCATTTGGAACCCTCCCTCGTTCGACGTGACAAGCAAGGGTCTTTGATGCCCAGACTATCTTTGATGCCCTTATGGTTGCATCTCGAAAGAGGGAAAAAAAAAAGTCTGCGGGTTTTGAGGCGTTACAAATCCAGATCCTGGGTTTCTTCCACGTTATCTCATTACTGAGTATGAGGCATTCTTGGAGGTGAACAGAGGGAGGGCTCAAGCTTCCTGCGTATCTCAATATGGAGCTGCTATCAGAAGCGATTATATGACATTACGTATTTTATATTATAGGACAGGACGAAGAGCTTAAAATGAAGCTATTCCTATTATCATTGGCCACCAAAAAAACCACAATCGCGAAACCCATCCCGAAGAAGCATCTGCAATTCGGATTAGCTATCACAATCCGACAATGTTCCTTAGCTTCGCTCCCAGACGCGAAGCCCGCCAAACGCCTCTAAGCTTTTGTTCGTTGGCCGTGAGAGGGTCCCTTCCTTGCCCAACCTTCTCGCTCCAGATGTGGACGGACCGACAGATCCAGAACTGCTAATTAAGAACCTTTTAAAGCCTTTGCTTCTTTGTTTTTCCGAGGGCGGTTTGCAAAGAAAGGAGCACGCGTCTACAGGCCTAGTTGAGCAGCCTCGAGGTTTGCTCCCCTCCCAGGAGTGGTGATTTTATTCCAAGGTCCGCCGTGGATCGTAGGAGCTATTGGATTGCATTATTATACTCTGGAAGCTTAAGCAACTGCGGGCAGATGACCTTGCAAATGCTTCTCTCCGTCGTCCCCGTTTGCCTCCCCGCCGTCTGCACATCTAGTGTCCACAATTCACAGGGACTTTCAAGTTAGTTATATATATCTGGTATGCCATGCAAGCAATGCTGACGTAATATCGGAAAAGCAAAAAAGAAAAGGCTGTTACGTTTCGAGAAGAAACAATGCAATGAAGCTTTATTTATTTATTTTTTTGAACTTCCCTCTCATGAAACGTGACAGATACAAATAGGGATCCTGGTATCTAGAGATACAGATGCATGCCTCCGAGAGAACAAGACCGAGTAATTAGAAGGAGAATATCAAAACTCAGAAGAGAAAAACTTTGTCTGCGTAAAGCCTTTGAAGGGTCCCGGGTCCCCAACCTCATCCGCTCGCCTCCTCCTGCCATTGTATAGAAGGCCAAGAACTTTGATCAAGCCGGCCCCTTTAGCTTCCTCGCAAGCACAGGATTCGATTTGATATTCCCTTTCGACAAAGACAGCGAAAAAGCTTTCCGTTATTTCTATTATGCCCTAGTTCTAGATATGCTCCCCCTGCGAGCTTGATTGGTACCCATGCTTCGAGCTCCCTTAAAGCCTTTCGTTTGTCCACCGCGACCCAGTTGTTGGGGTGCAAGGTTTGGACATGTCGTGACTTGTTGAATACCGAAGTTGAGGTTCTAGGTTATATTCTAGGTTATATTCTAGGTTCAGCTGCAAGCAAGGTATACCTTCGCCTGCCAACTCCGGCAGAAAAGTTAAAACATCGCCAACTAGCTGCCATGTCGACCAGGATGAAATTTTCAAAGACTTATTGCTTCTTTTTATTACCAGGCTTGGGTCGAATCTACTCATGTGATCACAGACAACGGTTAGAGAATCGAATTTGGAGATATGCGAGACCCGAACATATAATTTTTTTCAGAGCGTTGACATTTTGTATCGGTAACACTTGGCTAGACTTGATTAGGTATATTTTTGGCTCGAATATACATCGGATTGTGAATATGGATAACATATGCCAATTCGAGTATCCGACTTTTTCTGTGATATGTCGAACCTAGATACACTGCTCGTATCCTAACGCTTCATCTATGGTGTGCTCAACGAAACAATGATCAATGGAGGTGCCTTCTCACTTTTTGAAAGTGTCGAAATATCATGGTGACCAAGAGCCTTTAATATTATATCAATATCCTTGCCAGAATAAACCAACCGCATGCTCCTGCTGCTATAAACTCCATAATACCTATCGTACATCCCGCCAAAAAAAGCTTCAAAAAATGCCAAACCTCATCTCTTGACCCTCTTTCTCCGGCTCGGATGTATCCCATCGTGATTCTCTTCCTCTTCCTTCTTCTCTTCTTCTTCCACCTCCCCACTCTCCGCCTTCTTCTTCTTCGCCTCCTCTTTCTTCTTCTTATCCTCCTCAAACCGCTTCTTCCTCTCCTCGTTCAATTTTTCATTCTTCGCTCTGACCTTTTCCTTCCTATCTTCGCTCTTGCCCCCACCGCCCGCTGTGAGCTCCACATTGATTTTCCGGCCGTTGAACGTGGAGTGGTGGAATAACGTCAAACAAGTTTTCATCCTACCCACGTCTGAAAACTCGACGAATGCGTATCCTTTACATGTTGGCTCTGTACCTTCTCCTCCATCTGTCGTGCTAGCGGGTTTTGGTTTACCTCTTGATCGTGATTTACGGGTTTCGCCTGGTTTGAGTGTCGCCACGCGTACGGATGTTGGTTTCACGGGTGCTAGATGGGCGGATAGCGATGCTTGGGTTGTGTCGTAAGGTAGATTTCCTTATCGTGAGGTTTCTCAGTATATATATTTGACGTGGATGTGAATAATGGATTGATTCCATGTATGTATGATGGAAACGTAACTCACCGACAAAGACTATAAACCTATCCGCCTTTTTATTCCTCTGTTGGTTCGATTTTGCGGTATCGTCGTCCCCTTCACCACCTTCACCCTCGTTCCCATCGTTACCCTGTTTCCTCTTGCCCTTCTTATTCTTACTCTTGTTCTTATTGGGAGCGGCGGAGGATTGATCTTGGGGAGTGGCTGTTTCGTTCCCTCCTTCTATTCCCTCTTCTCTCTTTCGTTTCCTGCTCTTTGCTATTCCTTCGTTTGTTGAATCCACACCGTTGATGGTTAGGCGTTCTTCAGTGGAGCCGTTCAAGTCACCTGGCTCGGCGTTGTCATCGGCTTCGGGGAGTGCTTTGATGTCTCTATCGCGCTTTCTGGTGCGGGTACGGTTCGGCCGGTTTCGTGGGCGGCGGTTTGTGGGAGCCATTGTGATTTATGGTGGTTTGAGGTGATGTGATGGTGTAATGGAAATTGAGGTTGAAGAGTTTTTAAGATTTTGCGACATGCGACATGCCTGACCTTCCCACTCTACAACACCATTGATAATGCATTAACATAATAGTATACCTTTCATCCTCCGCCCTCCACCTTAAATAAATTACACACACTCATACTGAGATCGGGACTCGTTGATAAATATTTTATAAATTTAGAGATACCGATACAATGTCACATCTCAGATTGCATAGAATTGAGCCACTACTTGAGGTCTGTATATCTGGGAAACCGGAACAAGGGATCTCGAGAATTCCACGAAGAAGATAATACAGCTGCATCATGGCTACAATATAAAGGCTTGATCACTTCCTGACTGATGCTAGCTAATGCGTCACCCATGTGATATGTTCTTACAATATTATTGGACTCACTGGGGGTTTTCCCCTAATCGTGTAATATATACCATAAATTTGAGAATTAATACAATTTCTACAGTTGACTAATCATATAATACAAGATCACATATTTCCCCCCCTCAAAGAAAAAAAAAAAAAAAAAAA